>CM061751.1:68933476-69173475 GCA_030979885.1 Lolium multiflorum | reverse complement strand
AGGTCATGTAGATCACAGTGGGACAAAATCTCCCTAAAATCAAGCATTTGTTTTTCTCCCCTCCTTCTTCTCGACCAGTGCTCATCTTGCCACATGCATTCATTGAAATCACCCATCATAAGCCAGGGTCCCGGGAGGAGTGGTTTGATCCTGCGAAGCAAATTCCACATATGATGTCTATCTTGGGATCGAGGTTTCGCTGTAAACAAAGGTGGATCTCCATTTAATTCCTTCTGGCACATTGTGCACGGTCACATCGATAAGGCGCCGCCCCAACTTAAATAATTCAACATGGATGCTCTCATCCCAAAACAAAGCTAGGCCACCCCTTTTCCTTTTTCACTAAAGGTTACAACATGCTTAAGCCCGAGCCTCCATCTAAGCCCTTCAACAAAGTTTTTATTCTGCCTAGTCTCAGAGAGAAAAACAATCTTTGGTTGATGCACATGCATAAGCCGCATAAGTTCTTGAACTGTCTTGGGTCGGCCTAAACCCCGACAGTTCCAGCATTTAGATTTCTTTTGATGTGGTAAATCTGTGGATGCAAATCTTCCGAAGCTCTTTTGTACTCAGCAATCTGCTGTCTTAGCTCCCAGGGAACTTGAGGATCTGTAATTGTTGTAGACGATGCAACTCTTGAAAGAGTGAGATTATCAGTGAGGAAGGTAACACCCTGGGCTTGGAGCTTAATAACAACTTGTGTCACGAAGAGAAGTGTTGCTGTTTCGCAAGAAGAGGTGAAGAGACATGTGAGGTTGAAGCTTGAATCATGACTTTCTCCTCCCAATTTTGCTATAGTCATAGTCCTGTTCTCGTTCTTCCTTGAGCATCAGGTGCTTTTCTTGTCTTTCAAGCTGCATCTGATTTTTTTTTGCTGCCTGGAATAGCAAGATCTAAATATTTGTTGTAGACAACCCACAAACACCATGGTTACGTTAAGAGCATCTCCAACATGCGCGCTATATTTCGGCGCCGTAAAAGTCAATCACTCTGACCGTGCTGCAAAAGTATACTGCGCGTTGCGCTGTGTTTTCCCTACCGGAAGCGCTAAACTGGAGCGCGAGCGCGGGCGCAAAAAATGATCCTCCGCCAGACGCTCAATACAGCGCGCAACGCCGGCGGAAACAATAATCACACACAACTATGCATCAACAAGATCAAACAAACTTCACAAATAAATATACCATTTATTATTACAACACAAACTGTTCACACCAAATACAACAAGTTTATGGATCAACAATACAACATAGTTTTTAAACAATACAACAAGTATGCAACTATTGTTGTCCACGCTAATTCCACCATTCTTCCATGAAATCTTTTTGGAGCTCGATCATCATGTGTTTCGTTGGAGCGAATGGAATGATACGAGGCAATAAACCGGGCAATCCTATGTGCGGATCTCCTTACTTGCATGGGAACCCCCATCAACTCGTAGTGGGATGATCCACATTTTCCCAGGATTATCCTCCATAATCATGTTATGAATAATGACACAAGCGGTCATGATATACCAAAGGCACTCTTGGTCCCAAAATCTAGCCGACCCCCTCACAATGGCAAAATGGGGTTGCAGAATTCCAAATGCTCTCTCTACATCTTTCCTAGCCGCCTGCTTGTGCATTATGAAATTGGGTTTGTTTCTTACCTCATGTTTGAATAACCGGCTTCACAAATGTTTGCCACCTTGGATAGATGCCGTTGGCGAGGAAGTAGCCATAGTTGTACTTGTGTCCATTTGCTTCAAACTCTACCAATGGACCTTCCCGCATTGCAAATCTTGTCATTATTGGTGACCGTTGAAGAACATTGACGTCATTGCAAGACCCAGACATTCCAAAAAAATGCATGCCATATCCAGGTCTCATGATCGGCAACCGCTTCAAGGACTATAGTGTCATCCTTCTTGTACCCTTTGAATTGTCCATGCCATGCCACTAGACAATTCTTCCAACTCCAATGCATACAATCAATTGAGCCAAGCATACCTGGAAATCCCCGGTCGGCGTTGAACTCCAAAAGTCTTGCCGTGTCTTGAGCATTGGGACCTCTCAAGTATGTGGAGCCAAAGGCATTGACAATTGCAACGACAAAGCGCTTCACACACAAAATAGAAGTGCTCTCTCCCATGGCCAAATGATCATCAATAAGATCTGCTGGTATACCATATGCCAACATACGCAAGGCGGCGGTCATATTTTGATATGTGCTATGACCAAGTTCTCCGGCGGCATTTCTTCGTTGCTCAAAGAATCGATCATACTTGGTCACCTCCGTTGCGATGTGCTTAAACAAGAGATGTTCTTTTAAAAACGCCGCCGAAAATAGCTTTCGGGAAATATCAGATTCTCATTGAAATATGACCGCATCAACTTCTCATGCCGTTCCCTTCAATCATTTCTCTCGACAACTTCTGTCTACCAAACACCGATCCACCTATTTTTGGCTTCTTAATGGCGCGATACGCTAATAGTATGGATATGTTCTCTTCTTCCTCTATGTTGTACTCATCGTCCGATGAATCGTATGATGAACTCTACAAATATACATATGAAATGACTTCACTACAACTAGTTTTTAGCCAAAAATTCAAGACAATAATGGCGGCCAGTGGAGGTGCATACCTTGCGAGCAAACCGGCGAGCATCTTGGTTGCGCCATGTTGAAAGTAGGCGCGACGACGACATGGACGCCGCTCGAGCGCGCCGTTTGCAAGAGGAAGAAGGCGAGGTGCCGTCGGAAGCGCCGGCCTTGTGCCCGTCGGTGGCGGCGGCAACTCGGTACAGCGTGGCGGAGCGGTTGAAACTGCCAGGAGGAGGCGCGGGGGAGGCGGATATACGGAACGACAGCGAACTCGACCGGGGGTGGCGACGAAATCGACCGGTGCCGATGAAATCGCGCGACAGCGCCGTGGATGGGGAAATGGAGGGCGTGTGCGCGGGGTGAATTTTCCAGCCGTTGGAGCTTCGCGCGCGTGCGAAAAGATGCCGCGCGCTGCAGCCGATGTGTCACATATGGCACCCCGGATAGGGCAAACTGCCGCGCGCACCAAATTTTTAACAACGCCGTCACGGATAGTGCGCCTACTGGAGGAGAAAATTCGTCTCCGCGCGCTGCATACCGGCGGTTATTATAGCGTGGGCGCGGGATGGAGATGCTCTAAAAGTAAGAACAATAAAATAACTAGCTAGCAGCCGGCTATAAGACAGCCTGTCAGCTTATAGCTAACATGTACAATAGTTAGCTATAAAAGTGTAGTATTTTATTGGTATAAGGCCCATATTTCACTCTCACAAAGTGCCTAGTAGCACGTGCTTGAGTTGGCTCTTCTCACCTTTTAAAGTCTTTATCCTCTACATATGCAAAAGTGCCATGTAGGCGGGATATAAGTCCACTATTGTACCTGCTCTAAAGCCTTTCACAATGGATTGTATCTTAGTGCGCTATCCTAGGTAGTGGTGTGCATTAATAGATAATGGCTCCAATGCACTGTATCTTAAGGATTATCTCCATATTTAATGATTTTGGTGATATATACGCATGTGTTGGGCTAGCCACTCTTTTTTTCCTACGACTTTATGCAAGGGTTGTATTAGCTAAGATACAACACCACCATCTCTCCTTATTAACTATGGTGACACATAAACATTTTGACTATGATACCGTGCTAAGAACCTCCCATTGTGAAAGGCCTAACCGTTGCAGCTTTGATTTCGTCGGTATTAAATTAAAGTGTGCGTTATTAACCACGCTAACCGAAAAAACCAGGGCTGCCAAAATTGGCTTTCAGATGATCATTGACCAAGTTCACTAGCTAGTGGGGTACCGCTTTGACCTTGGGCTAGGGCGACTAGGGTTTGCATCCTCCGCAGTTGGATCATTCTCCGACATAGAGTCCTTCTCTCCCTTGTTTTGGCCTAACCTTCCCTCTTGGTCAAGAAAAGGCAAGCGAGGTTCTGCTACATATTCTGGGATCGATCATGAGCCCCTAGACTTTGCTAGAGTTTTGGAGATTCTCATGTTTTTTTTTACCATGGCGACCCTGGGTTCAAGTTCAACGTAGGAGGTGAAGCGACCGGATACTAAGTCTAAATCCATCAAGGACATGCTGCAGTGACTCGGGATTAACTAAGAAGAATTTGATGACCTAGTTTTTGAAGAATAAGAAGTCGCCTCGAAAGAGGGCCTCAAGTGGATGGCGCTAGCGAGAGTCCATACCACGAATATGCTAGTCCAAAAACGTTTGAGCAACACATGTGTATTGCATGGAGTCGAACAAAGGAAGTTCAATTTCTACATCTCGAAGGTAACTTGTTTATAGTACAATGCTTCTGTCTCGGGGACTAGCTCAAGATTGAACAAGGAGGGCCCTGGTTTTTCCACCAATCAGTGGTTAGCGCTGAACCCTACCATGTCTGCCTAGGCAAATGGACGAAGACCTGCCGGGCGTGGTCGACGCGAGGAGTTGCCCGACGGCGGAATATAGGCAGACGGGACGAGGGACAGCGGAATATAGGCTGGTGGGAGAAGGGACGGCGGAGTACAGGCAACCAGCCGACGGATTGGCGAGGGGTGGTGCTGGCAGCGAGAGAGCTACGAGAGGGGAGGCGGATTTGCGACAAGAAAGTGGTGGGGTTCATGTGTTCTCTCGCTGACAGAGCGGGCCCGGTCCCGCTTTTTTCTCGTCCGGAGTCCCCGAGCGCACTCCGGGGTCGGGGATGGCCTAGGCTCTCCGGATCAATTAAGAGCCTATTTCGGAGTCCGGATGAAAAAAAATACCTACCGAGGTCTCGTCCGGGAGACAGGATGGAGGTGCTCTTTGGAGGGGCAGCGGCGAATGGAGGCGGAAGCGGCGCTGCAATGCGTCGGGCGGGGAAGAAGGGCCGTCAGATGGATTACCGATGTTTCTACTCGACGTGGCCCCACCAGTCTGTGGGTGAGCCCGTCTGACGGTATGGACCCAGATTGTTCAATCCGCCCGCTCCCTCCGTAATTGTGGTGAAGTCGAGGGGCCAAATCGTGAAAACGGCACAGGAGTAGTAGGTGGCCCCAGCAGCACCAGAGATCGCCGGCGGCGATGGCGCAGACGCAGAGGGACAAATCCGCCGTCTCGGTCGCGTCCTCCTCGTCGGCGTCCCTCCCCTCCTCCGCGCCTCCTGCTCCGCCCTCGGGGGAGCGGTGGGGCTCCGCCATCGGGAACCTGGGCGAGCTGGGCGCCAACGTCGAGTCGCTGCAGAAGCTGCTCGCGCGGAAGGCCGTCTTCGTCGACGACGACGTCTTCTCCAAGGCCTCCCTCGCCGCCGACCAGGCCCGCTCCATCAAGGTACCTACCGATGATTCCGATTACCAAACCCCGATCCATCCACTCGCGATTATATGGTCCCAGGCTATTTACTGGGCCAGTAGATGCCCCCCTTCTAATCGGCGTGAGCTCAATCAGTAAGCGTATAATCTATGTTTACATACCCGATGTAGCTTAGATTCTGCTTGGATTCTCGTCGATATAGTGTATTTGGCTTTTATAGGCTAGGCACAAGGCAGATTTGATGGATTGATTGTATCCATATGATGATCCTGGCAACGATCTGTCAAACCAAATCTATACCTAATAATAAAGGGAGAAGTGTTTCCTTGGTTTGGTTCGTATGTTAAACCGTCCATCGTTCTACGCGTTTAGCTTTTTGTTTCGTCCATCGCGTTGGAATCCTTCCAAGATACGATCCGTACAATCTGTACACAAATAACTGCGGTGCACGTCTGTTTAGCATGCATTGTCCCTCACGTCTTCCGTCCGCTCGGACCAGGAGTATTAAGACCGGATCGATCACGAAACCCATCCCCTGTCCTACATACAGCTTAATAAAAGCGGCACTATCGCACACCAGACAGGCCTAAAAAAAACCGTCTCTCGCCATCGCTCGTTACCTGCTCCTCTCGTTGATTCCTCACCACCGGCACCAAATTCCACGTACCGGCAACATAGATTGCAAATTGCAGATGTGCAAGTACAGAGACGTACACATCGTGTAGGAGATGCTCTACATGCACGTCGCACCGCGACATAACGGAGACACTACGTCAATAGATCGAGACGATACCAAGGCCACCTGCAATTTTACATCGGTTGCTCTTCTGATCCAAGACCATGGTGTACAAGGACGACTGGATGGACGAAAACCGAGATCTCGCCGGCTCGCCCACGTACCACGACTTGCTCGCCGGAGGTTCCAGGCGACCTCAACCGCCAGGAGGCATGTGCAGCGGCGTTGGGACGGCCGCTCAACGCAGCGGCTTGCCTCCCGTGGGCTGACACGCTGGGAGGGCACGGCCGGCGCCGCTGGCGACACGTGAGGAACTCTACGCGCGGTGATGTGCGTCATGTGCCAGGCCTAGGAGCGCTGCCGGTAACATAACCGGCCGGTGACTTACGTTGTGTGCTAGAATAGGCAGTTGTCCATAAACCCGTCGGCGTACATGAATGAGGAGAACGATGAAGTGGATATTTGCAAATCGAAGCCCGAGATTGTCTCGGATAATACAAAGTATTCACTTGGTATCCGTCACAACCTCAATGCAGGAATCATAACAGAATATCTGAAGATTTATCACTTGCTTCGACCTCACCCAGGAGTTGCCGATGAGATCACCTGCAAGTTCAACGAATCTGGGTCCTATACTCATATACCTGCAGCTCTGCCTACCGATCTCATTTTGAAGGTCTGCTAAAACTACCAACTGCACGTGTGGTCTTTGGCCTAGACAATCTGAAAACGAGCGTCTGCTGGTGATTGGACCAGCTGATCATCATGTAGTAGCATATGTGTTCCCAGATCCAACTGTATGTATTTAGTCATTTGCATGGGATTTATTTAATTAAGATTTAAACTATTAATCATAGCCTAATCCACATATGCAAGTTCCAAAGAGGCCTAGGCTAAGGTGCATGCAGGATAGAAATATGATTTGTTAACCAATGGTGGTTATATACCAAAATTTTACATGATTTAGGCATGATAGTTGTTGTTTATGTTGTTTGCTGAAAGTATAGGTGTCGTCTTGACTTGCTTTTAACCACGATAAAGCTCCAGCCACTACCATCATGTATTGTGTAGTTCTTTTCTTCTTGCCATGTCTTATCTGAAAAAAAACTGGACATCAGCTTTTGGCTCTTTATTTCAAGCTAATCAGGCTGTCCAATAAATATCACCTACGTGCATTGTGTTATTTTGAATCTAGAAATTATTGGGTGATTATCCAATAAATATTACCTAGCTTCATTGAGAGTTTGAGATGATAAAATACCAAATAGAGGGCCTGGCTGAATCGGCGGACATAGTAGGAAGTGGAGGCACGCTTGACCATGAAGCACATTGTGCACGCGTTAAAATTGGCTTGTTTACCATAGATGTTTTGTAGGAGTGATTAAGTTTCTATTGCTCCTGGTGCAACGCACAGGCACTTATGCTAGTGCATAATAAGTCCAGGTATCACCGCATCAACGCACACCACTTAAATGTATTATCATCACTTTTAGTGTGGTTGGTAGAGCAATGTGCTGGATTTCATTTAGTCTGGAGTGTTTTCCCCTCATTTGTGAACTATTAAGGGCATGTTTGGGTCGTGATACACCTTTGCCGTCACTAAGTTTAGGAAAGTAAGGATTTGTTCTTTGAAACAAGAGCAAGCTTGTTGTTCACATGTGCCGGCAAAGGTATGATTGCAATATGATTTCTTAGTGGCTTCACATGTATATAAGGTAAATGGATGCCCAAAGTAAGTGATTACTAAAAACTTAAGCTGGGTTTGCGCCAACCTATGCTCATGAGTTTGAGGAGCTATATCCTCCTCAAACCGGTTCGCCATCTAAATGCATATTCTCTTTGATACAAGTTGCCTTTGCTTGTACTTAACAAAACTTAAATTTAATTCTAGATAACTTTTTATATTTGGATTTTCTATGGAGATTCTTAAGAAGCTTGAGGATCAACATTCATCGAGTTCTTTTATGTTTAGTTTGTCTGTAGCAAGGATAGCTACCTATGCGAGTAATTTATTATAAAAAACTTTGATTAACTTGCTAAACTTTAAACATGTGCAAGAGCGATGAATGTACTTGGGTACTTTATTTGCTCGAATGTATGTTGGCTTCTGTTTAGCCCGTTATCCTAGAGTGTGTTGCTCGGTAAGTTCTCTTTTTGATTGCTACTTTGTTTATGTGGATCAGGTTCTTGACCAGAGGGTGCAGTCTCTGGAACGTGAACTGGACGCCGCGATTTCTGCAGCTGCTCGAGCCCGTACAGAGAAACGCCAGGCTGAAGCCGCTCAACGGGCTGCAGAGCAGCGTGCGCAGGATGTAACGAAAGAGCTGGAGAACACCTCAAGTACGTGTACAGTTTTGTTGGCACACCAGCATTTGACTCGCTGATGTTATTCGGGTCTGTATAGTTTTATTTATGTTTTTCTCCCGCAGGAGTGTTCCAGCTGCACATGGAAGAGCTGAGGACAAAACAACAGGAGATCGCTAAGAGAGATAGTGATATCAAGGTGTTAGAAGCAATAATACAAACCCTGAGTAGCAAAGATGATGGTGGATCCAGCGAGTAATAGCCATACGCAGGGAGCATAGGGATTTCTCAATGACGCTTTCATGCTGAAGCATCTCCCCACGTATTTATCAAGTCCATGTAAGCTCTTTAATACCCAGAAGATTGTATATTGTTTCTACAAGATTGAACACTCAAACAGCCTTAAAATGAAAGTTTGCAATGATATGCTCTCTTCCTGTTACTTTACCTTTCGAAAATTGGTCATGGACACCTTTTTTTTCCCCCACTAATTTGAGTATTTGACTAAGGGTGTGTTCGGATGTGGTCCAGCTTCTTCGAAATCCGTGGATCCAGCTTCCAGGACCAACTCCAGCGTCTCACGTGGGGATCCCTATTCTCCGCTTACTGCAGAAGCGATCTGGCTCTCCGCGCACCCCCGCGTTATATGGGCCTGGCCCGTAAACTTTTCACAGTAGCTTCACTGACTGTTTGAGCGTCTTTTAGTCAGAATCTGGCCCGACCTGTAGTTCCTCGCTGGGTTCGAGCAGCTTGCCTGGTTCGCTTCCGGCGGCGGGGCGCTGCAAGAAAAATAGTGAATATCTCTGAGATGGTTTCTAGTGAAGCTGCGTGCCTGCTTTCTTTTTCGAAACAGCTTACTACATCACAGCACTATTTTTATAGTAACCGTTACCAAACATCAAACACTGTTTCTAAATTCTAATATATATTTCGTAATTTCTCTGAAGTACCGATGCGTACTACAGGCCCAGCACTGATTGTATGAATGATGGATAGTTGGAATGCCAAAAAATAGCATATGTAGTACTTCAAATTTTTGGGGTTGATTCCTACAAAATGATGAACGGCGAACCATTGTACCTGCGATAGCGAATCCCATGGATAAATGTTCAACGAGGGAAAGCATTCAACTTTCATAAATGTTCTTACTTTTCTAATTTTGTTTTGGAGTAAACAAATGTTTATCTCAACAAATGTTATGTCTAAATAAATGCTAAAGGTGGAAAATCTTTTCATAAATGTTTACTGATGAAAATATTTTTTCAAAATTTAGAAATGTTCAACCATGGAAATTGTTCTTTTCATAAATGTTCAAGCCGGAAATCTGTTCAAAGTGAAACTCGGTTCAAGTATGTTTAAGGCGGAAATCCGTTTAGGTGGATTTTCCCGTTCAAGTAACATAAATGTTTAGACCGTTCAACTCTTTTATAATTTTTAAGCAAAAAATCCGTTGAACGTGAAAATCAGTTGAAGGCGGAAATCCAGTCAAGATGGAACGCTAAAGGCGGAAATCCGTTCAAAGTGGAATCCATTGAAGGTGGAAACCGTTCATGGAGGGAAACAGTTCAAAATTCAAAAAAATGTTTTGAGGATGGAACAAATGCATTTTTAAAAATACAGAAATGTTCAAGGATGGAAATTGTTCTTTTATCATAAATGTTCAAGGTGGAATTCCCGTTCAAGTAAAACAAATGTTTAAATCGTTCACCTCTTTTTATAAAATTTCATGGCGAAAAATCCGTTCAATGGTGGAATTCATGAATGTTTAAGGTTGAAAACTTTTTTTTTTCAAAATTTGGTTCAAGGCAGAAATCCGTTCAAGGTGGAATTCTGTTCAAGTAACTGTTAAATGTTCATGGAGGGAAATGGTTCATATATGTATAAGGTTCAAAACATTTTTTCAAAATTCAGAAAATGTTCAACCATGGATTTTATTCTTTTTATAAATGTTCAAGGTGGAAATGTGTTCAAGATGGAATTCGGTTCAAGTACATTCAAGGCAGAAATCCGTTCAAGGTGGGTTTCCCGGTCAAGTAACATAATTGTTTAAACCGTTCAACTCTGTTATAAATGTTCAAGGCAAAAATTGTTAAAGGCGGAATCCGTTGAAGGCGGGAATCCGTTCAGGTGGAAACCGTTCATGGAGGGAAACCATTCATAAATTCTTAGAGGTGGAAAACCATTCAAGGCAGAAATCCGTTCAAGGTGGAATTCCGTTCAAGTATGTTCAAGGCGGAAATCCGTTCAAGTAACATCAATGTTTAAACCATTCAACTTTTAATAAAGTATCAAGGAGAAACTCCGTTAAAGGTGGAATCCGTTCAAGGCGGCAAATCCTTTCAAGGTGGAATCCGTTCAAGGCAAAAATCGTTCATGGAGGGAAACCGTTCATATATATTTAAGGTTCAAAAATGATGTTTTGATTTATATGTTCAAGGCGAAAAATTGTTGAAGGTGGAATCAGTTCAAGGCGGAAATCCGTTCAAGATGGAACTATGTTCAAGTACACTAAAGGGAGAAATCCGTTCAAGGTGGAATTCCCGTTCAAGTAACATAAATGTTTAAACCATTCACCTCTTTTATAAATTTTCAAGGCAAAAAATCCGTTCATGGTGTAAAACTATTCATAAATGTTTAAGGTTCAAAACATTTTTTCAACATTCAGAAATTTTTAACCATGAAACATGTTCTTTTCCATAAATGTTCAAGGCGGAAATCCGTTCAAGGTGGGATTCGGTTCAAGTACCTATTAAATGTTCAAGGCGAAAATCGTTCATGGACGGAAACCATTCATAAATGTGTAAGGTTCAAAACAATTGTTTTCAATATAAAAAATGTTCAACCATGGATTTTTTGTTCTTTTTCATAAACTTTCAAGGCGAAAATCGTTCATGGAGGGAAACCATTCATGTCTGTTTAAGGTTCAAAACATTTTTCAAAATTCAGAAATGTTCAACCATGGATTTAATTCTTTTTAAAAATGTCCAAGGCGAAAATCTGTTCAAGGTGGAATTTGGTTCAAGTACGTTCAAGGCGAAAATACGTTCAAGGTGGATTTCCCAGTCAAGTAACATAATTGTTTAAACCATTCAAATCTTTTATAGATGTTCAAGGCGAAAATCGTTAAAGGTGGAATCCGCTCAAGATGGAAATCCATTGAACATGGAATCCATTCAAGGTGGAAACCGTTTATGGAGGGAAACCGTTCATAAATGCTTACGGGTGGAAAACCGGTCAAGACCGAAATCCATTCAAGGTGGAGCTTTGTTCAAGTACGTTCAAGGCGGTAATTCGTTTAACTAACATAAATGTTTAAACCGTTCAACTTTTAATACATTCTCAAAGTCATAATCCGTTAAAGGTGGAATCCATGGAAGACGGCAAATCTGTTCAAGGTGGAATCTGTTCAAGGCGAAAATTGTTCACGGAGGGAAACCGAAGATATATGTTTAAGGTTCAAAAATGATGTTTAGATTTGTGTTGAAGGCGAAAATCGATTGAAGAAGGTGCAATCAGTTCAAGGCGAAAAAGGAAAGCTCCTAGTTATGCACTCTATTACTTGTAATGCCTCATGAAGTTGAAACTTTTATTTTGTTGTATAAATGCATGCTTTACATTAAATTTTAATTTTTTCTTATCCACATAATCATATTCCGAAAATGGAGTGCTGATGTTTGCCAGCAACTAAAAATTTCTTATGTCCAAGGCAGCACTTTGTAATTTTTTTTTTCAAAGTGTTTGTTACAGGCTTTTGTAATCTCTCTGAAGTTGTACTCTGAAGTTGCTGAATGTTTAACAGTAGTTTCATTTGCACTTTGAAAAATCATGCGGGGAGCCTGTTTTATACTGTTATAAATGGTGAAGCATGTATGTACTTTTTTATACTGCACAAAATATTTCTACTTCGCGTGTTTGAATACAGATAACGAAATGAGAAAAGTTAAGTCATGAAAACATGGTCACGTTGTATCGTGTGGGGGAGCAAAATCGGGAGACACCGTTTCACAGTTGTAAACACACCGTACGGAAACATGTACTACACATTAGCAACGCTAAAATGGGCCGAGCCCATCAAACCCGATCGCTCGAAAAAAGGTATGCGGAGCCCCTCCTCCGCTCCGCTTCAAGCGGTCAATAGGCGCTCCCGTCTCAGGTGGAGTAGAAAACGTTCGGCTGAGCTCCTTGGTTGTTCGGTTAGGCTGCAAGCCCAGCTAGGTCCAGGTGGGAAGTAATATCATCTTCGTTTCGGCCCATGTCTGTCCATGCACAGCTAGGCCTCCCTCTCTCGATCTCTCCTGTCTCTTTGTTCACGCCTCACGACGGCGACCCGCACACGGAGGAGGCAAACGCGGAGCTCTGCCTCAGGCCTCGCCACGGTCGCGGCCAAGCACACCTTCAAGTTCGCCTAGCCGGAGATACGAATCAAACCTCGCCACGGCCACGGCCTTGCCGACGCACCTTCGAGTTAGGCGAGCCGGAGATCTGAATCAAGCCTCGCCACAGCGAGTAACCGACGCTCCATCTCGTTCCAGCCGCGCTCGGCGTGCAGCCGAAAGTCCTCCACCACTGCCTGCTTCTTGCACCTGTCCTCCTGCCTCGCACATGGCGATTTATTTACTTGAAGTTCGAAGGGTAGGATAGCGAAGGGGATTGAGAAGAGATAGAGCAGCGAGGACAGGAGAGAGACATGTGCGAGAACGTACCAGTTCGCTCTGGACCATTTGGCGGTGGCATTTTGGCCGTAAATAGCTGCTGCTCCGTGTGTCCCAGATCAGCGGATTTGCTAAATGGCTGCTTCGCATTTTGTACACAAAATTGTCTCAGCTTCGCGGATCCAGCTTCGTGGAATTAGAACGTTCGACACTGCTCCACGGTGAAGTTTACGGAAGCTGGAAGCTGGAGGACTTCCGAACACGCCCTAAGTAGAAGCATCCGAGTTTGACAATTCAAATTTATTGGTTGCTCTAGTGATGTTGGATGACCTCTAGGATTTGCCCGTTCTTCACCAGGAATTAAAATTTCGCGATTTTTTGCGAACTATCACGGAATTTCGTGCATTTTGTGGGCCAGCGAAATATTTGAATTTCGTTCAATTTTTTTGTTATAATAAAAAACATGCGGAATTCTAATCATGAAACAAGTAGATCATGCTCCATAGAGGTTGATGAGTATGCATTTGTTCCTTCATACACCATATCAAGCAAAAAAAGAGTGTGCGCGATAGAGGAGCACATCATCCATTACATGTCCATTCTTGTTCACAACACCATTAGCACAACACAAGTGCTGGTGCAAATGCAATGTGCAAGCAAGTCTTTTCAATATTCTCTAAGTGTGGGAACACAAAAACTCCATGAAAATCTGAGAAAACAGTGTTGTCCATTTCATGTTGAAACATATGTTCATTATTCCACTCAAAGCATAGGGAAGAGAAATTGTTCAAGATTTTTTATACTATAAGGGGAGAATTTGGCAAAACCACATGTCCAAAACATCATTATGGTTGCGAGCAAAACATATGAAAGAGCAAGTTTTTGACTTATTTGTTGCAACAACAAGGACATAAATTTCACAATACTCATGACACGACATGCTCAAAATAGCAATATGTGTGCGAACAAAACTTTGGAAAGAACAATTTGTCATCATATCTTTGTTGCAACACACAAAGCATCATATTCAAGGATTATGTGAACATGATTGTCGCAAGGGGCATTAATATCACCAACATGTGTGCAAACAAACCAAATGAAAGAGATTTTTTCGACATGTTTGATGAAGAGCATGCAATCTCATCACCAAGTTTACAAATAGAACTCACATTTATTATGCTCTCTAGAGCTCTTTTAGCGAACTCATGTTGTGTCGAAGTTGACATTGTAGCGCGGGTACCTATACATACCATAGACCAAACAAAGAATGTGTGTGCATGGTGAAAGAACATGTCCATTACCCCATGTGTGGTTTTGGTAATTGATGACAAACCCTATGGACTAACGGTTGTGTTGAGAATCTATCTTAGGTCGTGTCCATAGCCATGTGTTGGACTCATGGTTGCAAGATGGAGAAGATGGAGTACAATGACGAAGACGGTGTCGAAGAGAGACGAAGACCGTGTTGAAGATGAAGAGAGATGAAGACGGCGTAGAAGATAGATGAAGACGGTGGCGTGCGTACAAGATCGAAGAATACGGTGGCGTGTATGTTGGAAGAAGACGGTGACATGTACAATGATGAATAGGGTGAAGACGGAGCTTGCCAACTCGAGAGGAACGCGCAAGGATAAGGTTTGTGCTCGATAGGATAGTGGGTTGCATCATCGGAGAGAGCTCAAACCTTGCATGCTTTGCATCGTGTTTCTTGGTTCTTCTTGGTTCTTATCCATGAGATGGGTTAGAGCTTGTGTTCACTCTCATGACAAGCTCTAGCTCATCGGAAACGGATTTCGGTTGCATCGCATGTTGCATGTGCGAGGGTGATGATTTTCCCGATATACCATATCGAGAGGTTACACCTCTATGACCATGGGAAAATCATCATCCACTCTTTTCCATGATTTCATCATGTGAAGAGGTAGCTCTCGTCGTCCTCTCTCCGGCAAAATTGGTTTCATGCCATTCCGAGTTTCCTAGTCCGAGTTATCGCATTTTCCGTTTCGCAGAAAAAAGGGGCGGTAGTACCGCTTGGGCTTCCGGCCCAGTACCGGACTGCCCTTCCAGGCTTACTGGACCCAGAGCGGTACCGGGCCGGTACCAGGCCGGTAGTACCGTAACTATTACGGTACCAGGCTGGTATCGGGCCTGGTACTACCGGCCCACCCCTTCTTTTTTCTTTTTCCTTCCTTCAGCCACCCGCGCCGAGATCACGCGGTGGGCGCCGCCATCGATCGCCCGCCAGCCAGGCCACACCCCACCGGCCCAGCCAGCCTGCGCCCCGGCGCCGCTTGGGCCGCCGCCCCGACAGCCCACCAGCCGCCTGGGCACTGCCGCCGCCACCGCTCGCTGGCCCGCTTCGATCCCGCACGGCGCGACGCCAGTGAGCTCGATCCCGCGCGCGGGAGAGCATCTCCGGCCCCACGCTGCGCCGCTGCTGCCACGCTGCTGTTGCCGACGCTGCTGCTGCGCTGTTGCATGCTAGCCCCGCACTGCATGCACTGCTACTGCTTCTCTCTCTTTCATTTTGCTCCAATTCACCGGTAGTACCGCTCCGCAGAGCGGTTTGTTGTTTTTTCAGATCAGCTTTTTGGGGAAAAATGGTAGTACCGCTTTGCAAGATGTAGTACCGCTGGGCGAATCTGACCGTTTTCCAGCCCCCAACAGCTATATTTTGGGCTCCCTATTTATACCTCTCTTCCACTTTCGACCCAAACACTTCTTCCCCTCCATTCTCTCTCCTCCATTGTTTTTTTTTGAACTCTCTCTCCTCCATTGTTGACCTTGAGTTGTTTCTTCCTCCTCTTGATCCCCCACTATTTCTTGCATATTTTTGGGGGAAAGGAGAGATAGATCTAGAGCTTCACCAATTGAATCCCTCTCCAAGTGAGGGGATCTTGCTAGATCTAGGTCTTGGAGTTATTTGGTGTTTCTCCATGATGTCTACGGGTGCATCTATTCTTGTAGACAGTGTTGGGCCTCCAAGAGCAGAGGTTTGTAGAATAGCAGCAAGTTTCTCTTAAGTGGATCACCCAAGATTTATCGAACTCGGGGAGGAAGAGGTCAAAGATATCCCTCTCATGCAACCACAAACATAAAGCAAGAAGTCTCTTGTGTCCCCAACACACCTAATACACTTGTCGAGATGTATAGGTGCACTAGTTCGAAGAATAATGAAATACAGGTGGTATGAATGTATATGAGCAGTAGGCACGAGAAAATAGCTTGATGCTACAGCGGCGTGTGGTTGATGGTGGTAATATTGCGACATACGGATGCAGGGAACAATGAACAAGCGATGATTGCAGTATTTGGGAACAAGGCCTAGGGATTATACTTTCACTAGTGGACTCTCTCAACATTGATCACATAACAGAATAAATAGATAAATGATATACTCTACACTCTTGTTGGATGATGAACACCACTAATTGTGTAGGATTACACGAACCCTGCCGGAGTTAACAAGCTCCACAATATTCGATATTCATGTTTAAATAACCTTAGAGTGCACGATAGATCAACACAACTAAACCAAGTACTAACATAGCATGCACACTGTCACCATCACACTATGAAGGAGGCATAGATCACATCAATACTATCATAGCAATAGTTAACTTCATAATCTACAAGAGATCACAATCATAGCCTACGCCAAGTACTACACGATGCACACACATCACCATTACCACCGTGCAGGAGGAATAGAGTACTTTAATAACATCACTAGAGTAGCACATAGATGAATAGTGATACAAAACACATTGCAATCATAAGGGATATAAATAAGCACTTCACTATGCTATTCATAACAATGAATAAGTATTCTGTGAAATATAGCCTAAGAGACCCACACGGTGCCACACTATCACCTTTACAATGGGACAAGGAGTCTCGGAGATCACATAAGTAAAATCCACTTGACTAGCATAATGACATCTAGATTAGAAGCATCATCATATGAATCTCAATCATGTAAGGCAGCTCATGAGATTATTGTATTGAAGTACATAGCCACATAGCTACGGTACAGCCCTTAGCCTCGATGGAGAACTACTCCTCCTCATCATGGGAGCGGCGGCGGTGATGAAGATGGCGGTGGTGTCATGGAGGCCCGGGGCACTTCCCGTCCGGCGGCGTGCGGGAACAGAGACTCTGTCCCCCGGATCTTGGCTTGCGATGGCGGATGCGGAAGGTTTCTCGTCGCTTTCGTCTCGATTTGGGTCGGGGACCTTTAAATAGGCTAGAGGGCGGTCGGAGGGCGACGAGGCGGTGTCACGGTGGGGCGCCCTGCCCGGCCGCGGGTGGCGTGTGGGGCCCCTAGGGCTACCCTCGGTGACTCTCGGGTGTTCCGGAAGCTTCGTCCAATTCTAAGACTATCTTTGATTTCGTCAATTCGAGAATATTTCCTTACTAGGATTGAAACCAAAAACAGCAGAAAGGCCCTCCGGCATCTCGTCAATAGGTTAGTTCGGAAAACACATAAAATCATCATAAAGTATGTATAAAACATGTAGGTATTGTCATAAAACAAGCATGGAACATAAGAAATTATCGATGGAGACGTATCACTCCACATATTTGTTCTTCCTCCTTATTCTCCCAATAGCTTTTGTAGCTTTGTTGAAATTTAGGAAGAACTGGACATCTTAGTGGTGTTTAGCCATTGCATTAGGTGCATCGGTTTGGGTTCTCTCCGGGTTTCGGTCTCGTAGAGGGCGTGTTTGCCTTAGTGGTGTTCTTCTAGCCTTTTGTGGCCTTGTAGCCTTTTGTGGCCTTGTCGTCTTTGTGGCGTGGTCGTCTTTGTGGCGTGGTAGTCTTTGTGGCGTTGTTGCCTTTGTGGAGTGTGTTAGCCTTTGTGGTTTTGGAGCCGGTTGTGGCGCGTTGGTGTCTTGGTGGCTTTGTTGCCGGTGTGGCGTGTTGTAGCCTCTTGTGGCCTTGTACTTGAGAGCCTCGTGTTGTGGAGTTGCCTCAAGCTTGATACTTGGGGTTTGCCCAAGCTTAATTCGGTGACCACCCTCAAGGGTCCCTTAGTGGATCGAGGCTTTCCCCTTGGTGGAAAGACTCGAGAGGAGGATACGGTGGCCCTAGTGGCTCATTGGAGTGCCTTGTGCCTCCACACCGCTCCAACGGAGACGTAGCACCTTTGGGTGTGAACTTCGGGATACATCGTCGTCTCCTCGTGCACCGGTTACTTCTCAACCCGAGCTCGTTTACCTATGCGCTTTACCTTGTTATATCTATCTTGCTTGATGTGCTATACCTAGCTTGTTATCACCTTGTTGCTCATCATGCTAGCATAAGTTGTTGGCGCTCTTAGGCAAACCCCTAGTTGGTAGGCTTTGAGCTAAACTAGTAAACACATGTGTAGTTTTATTCCGCCTAGTTTAGCTCTCAAGTAGAAGTTTTTATACACCGCCTATTCACCCCCCTCTAGGCGACGTCCTAGTACATTCAATTGGTCTCAGCTAGGGCTCTCTTATCTTGTTGGGCTTCACCGCCTAGAGAGTATGACGTCGGCTAGAGGATTAGTGCGCATTTCCACCTTTATATTTGATGGCACTAATTATGATGCTTGGAAATCCTACATGCTTGATTATTTTAGGGGCATGCACCCACATGTGGAGAAAATTCTTGATATGGTTTTTCTCCTAAGGATCTACAAAATCCAACTTTTGAGGAGAAGAAAAACTCTTATCTAGATGCTCAAGCTACTAAAGTGCTTTGCCATGTTGTGAGTCATGTAGTGATCTCCTCCATCGCGCCTTTCCGGAGTGCTCATGAGTTTTGGACAAAGCTTCGAGATACATATGGTGGGTCCAAGACCATTGAGGATGATCGCACTCCTTCCACTTCACCAATGTGTGGTAAGACACAAGGTAATGGTATGGTGAGTGGTGATGAACATTGCGTTGTTGATAGTGAGCCTTCTCTTGATGATTCTTCATCCATATCCCATTGCAATGTTTCATCTTTGGACTTGAACACTTGTAGCACTATAAATGCTTTACATGCTAGTGTTGGTAGTCCTTGCATGTCTTCATCCCATGTTGATATGCTTGCCTTGTCTTGTTTCCATAATGAAGATACTTTGCTTTCCTCTAGTATTTGTGTGACTAACAATGTAGAGGAAACCGAAGATACTATGGGCCAAGACAAGATCTTGGATGGAGCTTCAAGTAGTTCATCTTCTTCTTCATCGCACGGTTCCTACACTTGCCTTATGGCTAAGGCTTCTAAGGTATCTCCTTCCTTGGAACCCTATATATCTAGTGATGATGAGGATGATGATATGGAAGGACTTAATGTTGCTTCCTTAAACATGATGGGTGAGTTGGTTTTTCATGCTCTTCATAAGAAGAAATTTGCTTGCTCTAACTTCATGAAAATCTTGGCTTTTGCCATTGAGAGCACAAAACTTATTGAGAAAATGGAAGGGCATGAGCGCGAGTATGCAAACGAGATTGCAACTCTTAGTGAAGCTCTTGAAGAACAACAAACCACCAAAGAATCTCTTGAGGAGACCTTTACTCTAGAGCTATCTAAAGTAAAGGAATCTCGTGATAGAGCTTTAGAGGTGGCACATGATTTTCGAATTAAAAATGTTGAGCTAGCAAGTGTTCATGCTAAACTCCTTGAGGATTTTGAGCTTCTCAAAAATGGCTCTAGGGCTATTGAGAGTGAGCTCATCAAACTCACCGAGTCACATGAGCAATTTAAGGCTCTCAACCTAATAGAGCTTCCTAAGTTGCCTTCTTCTTGTGCTATAATTGATAATGCTTGTGATACTAACTCTACCTCGTGTGAAGCTTCCATCTTGAAGGAGAATGTTGAGCTAAGGGCTCAACTTGCTTTGCTAACAAGCAATTATGAGAAATTGGAAGAAAGTCATGGAAAGCTTTCTAGCTCCCATGATGATCTTCTAGTCTCTCATGATTTGCTAAAGTTAGCTCATGAGGCTATCATGTCAAAGGTAAAATCTTGTGAGCCTCATGTGAGTACCACTCAAAATGCTATTTTTCCATGTGCTAGTGCTTTTAGTTCACCCACTCATGCTATTGACTTATCTTGTGGTGAACTATCTTCTATGCCTTGTTGCTCTACAATTCCATGTGCTAGTGCTAGTAATTCACCCACCCATGCTATTGCTATATCTTGTGGTGAATTACATATCTTGCCTTGTTGCTCTAACAATGAAGCTTCCATTTCCTCTAGTACTTGTGTTGTTACTAACCATGTAGGGGAAATCGAAGAGCTCGAGGCCCAAGTCACTTCTTTGAAGAAGGACTTGGTGAAGGGTCATGAAGGGAATCAATCCCCAAATGACAAGAGTGGACTTGGATTCAACTCCAACAAAAAGAACAAGTCCACCACGCACAAGCGGAAGAAGGGCCATGGGCATGTGAAGGATCCCGCCAAGATTGTGTGCTTCAAGTGCAAGATTGAAGGGCATCATGTTAGATCGTGCCCCTTGAAGAAGAAGCCACTTGGCGAGAAGAAACAAGGGAAGCGGCCTCAAGATGGAGCTCATGGTCTACCTCAAGGCCAAGCTCAAGGTCTACCTCAACTTGAAGAAAGGCCGCTACCCAAGAAGGATCAAGCCAAGGCTCCCGTTGTGGAGAAATCAAGTGAGAAGAAGGAGAAGAGAAGAACATGCTACATATGCCATGAGAAGGGCCACATCTCCTCCTTTTGCACTATTGGTAACTCATCCAACCCTATCTTGATCCATGGTGCTTATTCTCTACATAAGGATAAGGTTGGCGATGTGTTTGCCAAATATGTTGGCACTCAAAGTGGTTTCAAAAAAGAACCATTTGGGTTGCTAAGCCTATTGTGACTAACTTCTTGGGACCCAACTTGTTGGGGACCAACAAGCCAAAATTTGATCAATAGGTACAAGTGGAGGGCATGGAGACTTGACTATTTCATGAAGACTTAGGGGATCTTCATCATTCTTATTTTCTCAAGTCAAGTACTATTCCTTTCATCCTTTACCCATGCTCTCCTTGCGGTAACGAGTCCTCAACTCCTTTACATTGAAAGTTACTCGCTCCCCTTTTACATGTGTTGGTTTTGTACCTTGCATGTGGTTGTGTATGTTGTGCCTCCTACTTGCTTATCTTGCTTTCATGCTTATATATGTTGGGTGGCACATCATGTACAATTGTTCCTTTTTGAGCCTATTTCATCTTGTTGATATCTTAGTTGTTGGCTCGTGTGACAAATTAATGGACTATCCCATTTTGGGGGAGTGATATGCTTTGTGCATCTCACAATCTTAAAATGTGCGACATGTTGAATCAAAATTCTATAATGTCCATTAATTATCTCACTTGGTTCTTATTTGCCTCTTGCACGGAAAATGTCTTTATCACATTATGGGGGAGTATTATGCTTTGTGCGTCTTACAAGCCTAGAAAATGTGAACATTTGAGGTTGTGTCACATAGAATTGATATTTTAGATTATCTTGTTCCTATGTGACATGTTTGCTCAAACAAATCCCACTCTACCATATGCTTTCTTTGTTGTGAAGATAATCTTGAACATACTCACAAACTACCATATGGATATTTCCTAAATACCTCTTGTCCTTGGACAATTGGTAATAAATTGTGTGGTATTGTTCCGGATCATCCTCACACTTGGCTCATGTGCTCAATTGCTTATTTCTTGCCAAGAATTTGTCCTTGTGGGTTAGACTCCCATATGTCTTCCTTGCCTCTTTTGGATCTCCTTATTTCACTTGAACCTTGTTAGTGTTTTGATAAACAATGGTAGAGAGATGATCCCGCATTTGTGCATTTTGTATTCAAATGCAAAATCCTAAATAGTGCATAATTTTGGGGGAGCTCTCCTATGTTGGCTAGAACACTCCCTTGTTTCAAGAATTTGACCTTGGAAGACAAACCTTTTCTTTTCGGTACTTTTGTGCCATCATGAAAAGCGTTGAGGGTTTGGTTTATTTGGAACCTTGCTTTCTTTGGGAGTTGGTTATCTCATTACTTGATTTTTGGTTTTACTTTCCTATAATGAGATAAGTCCTTGAGCATGCTTGTTTTGGATATCTTGCTCTATCTCTCTTGTACCTATCTTGTGTGTGCATGTTTCTTTGTGGATAAATGTCTTCGTGATGTTGTCCACTTAGAGAAACTTATACACATTGTTACATATCTTTTGTAGATCTTGGTCATGAGTGCTTGTTTTATCCTATTAATTTGCATCTTCACGCACTCATACTTGATTTTGGCACAAGCTTCGTTTTTTTACTTGCCTCTTATTAAGCTTGTGTTTCTTTTTGGGTCATTGGATTGCTTGCTTCATTTGTCGAAGCTTTCTCACCTTCATATCCTCTTGCAATCTTTGATCCTCAATATAGTTTGATTTCCTCCGAATATTCGTTATTGAATATGTGCATTTGATTTCACTCACAATTATGAGAAATGCACAACTTATGGAGGAACGCTCACTATATTGGCCTTCTAAACCTTTCACCCATTTCGGCAATCGATGTCAATGGGGGAGAAGTTTGGAGGGTTTAAGGGAATTGCTTTTGTTGGTTCTTAAGCATTTGCCTTTCATGCCTTGCATTTGTTGCTTTGCATGGTTGAATATTTAGAGGATACTCCGCTAGGCTTTAATTGCAGGTATATGCAATGAAATTCAAGTTCATTCACACATGCATATATTATGGGGGAGTTTGTTCTAAATATTCAACTTGGTTTGTTCGCTAAATTCCATATTTAAACCCTCTCAAAGAGATTGTCATCAATTAACAAAATGGGGAGATTGAAAGAACATGTCCATTACCCCATGGTGGTTTTGGTAATTGATGACAATCCCTATGGACTAACGGTTGTATTGAGAATCTATCTTAGGTTGTGTCCATAGCCATGTGTTGGACTCATGGTTGCAAGATGGAGAAGACGGAGTACAATGACGAAGACGGTGTCTAAGAGAGACGAAGACCGTGTTGAAGATGAAGAGAGATGAAGACGGCGTAGAAGATAGATGAAGACGGTGGCGTGCGTACAAGATCGAAGAATACGGTGGCGTGTATGTTGGAGAAGACGGTGGCATGTACAATGATGAATAGGGTGAAGACGGAGCTTGCCAACTCGAGAGGAACGCAAGGATAGGGTTTGTGCTCAATAGGATATTGGTCGCATCTCATCGGAGAGAGCTCAAACCTTGCATGCTTTGCATCGTGTTTCTTGGTTCTTCTTGGTTCTTATCCATGAGATGGGTTAGAGCTTGTGTTCACTCTCATGACAAGCTCTAGCTCATCGGAAACGGATTTCGGTTGCATCGCATGTTGCATGTGCGAGGGTGATGATTTTCCCGATATACCATATTGAGAGGTTACACCTCTATGACCATGGGAAAATCATCATCCACTCTTTTCCATGATTTCATCATGTAAGAGGTAGCTCTCGTCGTCCTCTTTCCGGCAAAATTGGTTTCATGTCATTCCAAGTTTCCTAGCCCGAGTTATCGCATTTTCCGTTTCGAGAAAAAGAAAAAGGGCGGTAGTACCGGGCTTCGGCCCGATCCGGACTGCCCTTCCAGCTTACTAGACCCAAAGCGGTACCGGGCCGGTACCAGGCCGGTAGTACCGTAACTATTACGGTACCAGGCCGGTACCGGGCCCGGTACTACTGGCCCAGTTTCTTTTTTTCTTTTTTCCTTTCTTCAGCCACCCACCACCAGATCCCGCAAGGGCCACCGCCACAGTCCGGCCCGCGCCAAGCCGCACCGTATCGGCCCGGCCTCGCCCGCACCGCTTGGGCCACCGCCAGCACAGCCCACCAGCGCCGTGCCCACGCTCACCCGCACGTATCACCGCTCGCCTGCCTCGATCCCACGCTGGGGCGTTGACCCGCGAGGCCAGCTCGATCCCGCGCGGAGAGCATCTCCCGGCCCCACGCTGCTGCTGCTGCTGCTTGTTGCCACGCTGCATGCTGCCGACGCCGCGCTGCTGCTCTGCTGCTGCATGTGCTGCCACCGCATGCTGCTCTGCCGCCGCTGATTCCTTCTCTCTCTTCTGTTTGGTCTGTTTCCGGTAGTACCGCTTTGCACAGCGGTACTACCGGTTTTGGCCCGTTTTTTCAGATCTGCTTTTTGGAGAAAAACGGTAGTACCGCTCTGCACAGCGGTAGTACCGCTTTGGGCGAATCTGACCGTTTTTCCAGCCCCCAACAGCCATATTTTGGGCTCCCTATTTATACCACCTCCGACCCAAACACTTCTTCCCCTCCATTCTCTCTCCTCCATTGTTGACCTTGAGTTGTTTCCTCCTCTTGATCCCCCACTATTTCTTGCATATTTTTGGGGAAAGGAGAGAGGAGACCTAGATCTAAAGCTTCACCAATTGAATCCCTCTCCAAGTGAGGGGATCTTGCTAGATCTAGGTCTTGGAGTTATTTGGTGTTTCTCCACATATTTGTTCTTCCTCCCTTATTCCCCCAATAGCTTTTGTAGCTTTGTTGGAATTTGGGAAAGAAGAACTTGGACATCTTAGTGGTGTTCTTAGCCATTGCATTAGGTGCATCGGTTTGGGTTCTCTTCGGGGTTTCGGTCTCGTAGAGGGCGTGTTTGCCTTAGTGGTGTTCTTCTAGCCTTTTGTGGCCTTGTAGCCTTTTGTGGCCTTATCGTCTTTGTGGCGTGGTCGTCTTTGTGGCGTGGTAGTCTTTGTGGCGTTGTTGCCTTTGTGGAGTGTGTTAGCCTTTGTGGTTTTGGAGCCGGTTGTGGCGCGTTGGTGTCTTGGTGGCTTTGTTGCCGGTGTGGCGTGTTGTAGCCTCTTGTGGCCTTGTACTTGAGAGCCTCCGTGTTGTGGAGTTGCCTCGAGCTTGATACTTGGTTTTGTCCAAGCTTGTACGGGTTCGGTGACTACCCTCAAGGGTCCCTTAGTGGATCGAGGCTTTCCCCTTGGTGGAAAGACTCGAGGAGAATACGGTGGTCCTAGTGGCTCATTGGAGTGCCTTGTGCCTCCACACCGCTCCAGTGACGTAGCACCCTTGGGTGTGAACTGGGATACATCGTCGTCTCCTCGTGCACCGATACTTTTCAACCCGAGCTCCTTTACCTGCGCTTTACCTTGTTATATCTATCTTGCTTGATGTGCTATACCTAGCTTGTTATCACATGCTCATCATGCAGCATAGGTTGTTGGCAAATAGAACTCACATTTAGTATGCTTCTGAGCTCTTACAGTGAATTTTATTCCGCCTAGTTTAGCTCGAAGTAGAAGTTTTTATACACATACCTATACATACCATAGACCAAACAAAGAATGTGTGTGCATGGTATATGAAATCATCATCCATTATGATGTATCTCTTTATTTGCACAACACCCTCAATACCCAGCAAGTTATTATAATATGCATGGCTTATGTGCAATCTAGATGCATGAACATGCTTTTCATGGGAATAAACAAAATCTCCATTATTTGAGAAAGCTATGGGGGCAATTCATTATGAAGCATACTATTATCATTGCAAGCAAAATATTTAATAAAGCAATTGTTCAACATCTTTGATTTGACAATAGGAGCAAATTAGAAACATTCATAACAAGGCATGGTCATGGCAATATCATCACAAGTAGAGAAATCCACATGATCAACATTGGTGGTCTCCAAAGCATCCCAAGGGAATATGAATAAAGCATATGTAATATCAATAGAATCATCCCTAGAGATGTAACTGGGATCCCTCCTAAATCCCACTTATAGGTCATTTTGTCATTTGCCGTGCAAATTTTTGTCTCAAAATTTGCACTATGAATGATAAAATGAACTATAAGTGGGATTTAGACAGTATCGCACTTGACACCTTAATATTTACTGTAAAAGTTGTATACTTATAGTTCATTTTGTCATTTGTAGTGCAATTTTTTTTGTCTCATAACAAGCTCGGCTTCCATGGCAGCAACAAAGGGCTGTTCCATATTTAATACTTCCTGTAAAAGTTGCATGGTTTTCATTCAATTATAAATCAAGGAATATTAACTTTTTAAAGTCCCATCAAATTGATCTCATGGCCTGTCTATCCAAAAAAAATTGCAGTTCTAGTCTTGTATCTATACCAGACCATGTATAATGCATTCCAAAGATGATGGAATGGCCAAGGGATTTAATCCATCGGCTCTGGTAAACAATGGAAGACAACTACTCCTTCTATTCCTTAATATAAGATGTTTTGGCAGCTCAAATTGAATTGCCAAAACATCTTATATTTAGGAACAGAGGAAGTAGCTTTTAGACAGAAGGGAGGCTGGCTTTAAATTAATAAAGCCAAACACTGACAAGAAAACAAGGTTTGACTGTAAGCAGCTAGCTAGGGCGCCGGCGTTCGGATTGTTGAGTGAAGGGCTCTAAGCTTAGAGACCACTCGCGCCAACGCTAAACAAACCAGTCATCACACACTATATCAATGTACCATTGCAGGTATATATGGCACATGGAGTTGCACATAACCATCATGTTACAACTCTACTGTGTATAATAAGTTAATAACTGAACTAGCGACATAACACCATCATCATGCTTGATTTGCTAGGAAAACTAAACAGATTATTATTTTCTAAGTGAAAACTTAATAAATATGTACCGTAAGGCCAGATGATTTTATTACAGAGAACCGAGCACAGTATTACCATACAAAAGCTCAGCCCTTTGTCACTGCCATGGAAACCGAGCAATCCTTCTTAATTTTCTTCAGCCTTACGACCACGTTGTTCATGCTTGCCCTCTCGTCAGGAGAATCACTTGAACACTCACTCCAGGCCCAACTCGAACGTTGATACAACAAAGTCGCTGTTCCAACTGGTGGAAGGTAATGCTGATGGAGTAGTATTGATCTGGTGATGAAAGTCACGACTGCTTATCTCTTCACCTTGTAGCAGCTTCTCGTCAACGACATCAATGAGCCTTGCTGAAAATGCTTGGGAAACCCACTGCCTAAGACTGGATTCTCCAACAAACATGGGATCCGTGGGCCTCTTCCCGGTGAAGAGTTCGAGCATCATGATCCCAAAGCTAAACATGTCGCTCTTCCGTGACGCCTTTCCCATGTAGGCAAGCTCTGTTCAAGAAATAATCAATGAGTTAGTTAACAAAAGTATTAGCTAATGTCTTGACAAATAAATTGCTCAATCATGGTTGTACCAAGCACGTACCTGGGGCCATATACCCAATTGTCCCTGGCATACTTGCTGAGACCATGGAGTTGTCATAGCCTAGAAGTAACTTCGCAATGCCAAAGTCGGCAACATGTGCCGTCATGTCCTCATCAAACAGCACATTGCTAGGCTTCAGGTCACAGTGTAAGACAACTTGGCAGTGATGATGCTGCAGGCCTCGGCCACCCCAAGCATAATGTCCAATCTCTTGATGAATCCTAGTGGTCCACTATTTTCAGCATGCAAGTGTGCTTCCAAGCTACCATTGGGCATGTACTGAAGCAGCAGTGCTCTGAAATCCAAGTTGGAACAGGTATTCAATATCCTTATCAAGTTGCGATGCCGAGCCATCCGCAACACTTGGCATTCAGCATCAAAGCTCTTTACGGCCTGCTCGACTTGCATGTTGAGCACTTTAATCGCGACCACCAAACCATCGTCCAGTTGGCCTTTGAAAACTTTGCCCAAACTTCCAGCTCCCAAAATTTTGTCCTCGCTGAAATTTTCTGTGGCACGAACAACCTCATGGTAGGACACTAACCTGTGGCTGATTGGTTCAACTCCATGAACATCAGTTGTTACCTCTCCCTGCTTCAGGCTGTTCCTTCTTATAAGCCAGTATAAGCATATAGCTATAGCCGCCAGCGCTAAAGCAACAGAAGGGAGTAGGAACTTTAGTAAATGTCCGTTATTAACAGAGTGAGAGTTACCCAGGCATAGCAAAAATCTTAAACGGGGAGCACCGCACAGACCGAAGTTCCCTATCAGAGATCGCAAGGTGATGTTTCTGAAAACAACTTCATCTGGAATTGAACCTTGTAACTCATTGAAGGATAAGTTCAGGCTGGTGAGGTAGGTTAAGTTTGTCAAGTACTTTGGAATTGTACCGGACAAGTTGTTGGAAGATAGGTCCAGTGTTGTTAAGCTAATTAAATCGCCAAAAGTGTACGGAATCGAATTTTGAAGCGAGTTGTGAGACAGCTTTAGGTAAGTTAGCATCCCAAGCTGTCCAAAAGAATCTGGAAGGCTGCCAACCAAGTTGTTGGTAGAGAGATCCATTTTGTTAATCTGTTTCATGTGGCCGAGGTCAAAAGGTAATGCACCAGTCAGAGAGTTACTGGATAGATTCAGTTCAACAAGGTTGTTAAGAAGAAACAAGCTTGCTGGCACATGTGAGGATAAATTGTTATAAGACAAGGAAATGTACTCCAACAAAGTGAGATTACCAAGGCCATCTGGTATAGAACCAGAGAATTTATTGTTGTAGAGAAACAGTTGTACCAGTCTCTTGAGATACCGATTTGCGCTGGGATGGGACCAACGAAGCTATTCCCTGAGATGTCAATCCTCTCAAGGTTCTCCATAGTCATTATGGATTCTGGGATCGACTGGCTTAGTTGGTTGTCCATGAGGATCAACGAGCTGACAGCACTTAGATTTGATATTGTCGATGGAATTCCTCCTGTCAACTTATTGCCAGTTGCATCAAAAACCACAAGCTTCTTCGAGAGGTTTCCAGTATAGTCAGAAAGGCCTCCAGTGAAATCATTCACCTGCAAATTTATGAAATGGAGGTCCCTGCAATTCGAGAGAGCATCCAAGAAGACAAGCTCCCCTTGTAGGTGGTTTGATCCAATATCGAGATGCTGTAGTGATTTCATGTCCCCAAGTGTTGCTGGGACTAGACCTATGTGGATTCGGAATTATCTGTTGCTACCCTGTTCCCAAGGACTAGCAAAATCGAAATAGCGAAATTCTTGGGTCATCTCAATGGGTTCAGAAACCACACGTTTCTCTGGATCATCATATTGTACTTTCAACTTCAGGATGATAGTCACAGGTTTTCACTTTTCAGTGAGTGAAAGATTTGTATCCGGGTCTACATTCAAAGCTGGTTTTTGAGAGCATTCCGCCACTTTTTGGCGATTTGTTTCTGGGAATTCCTGGTTTGAGGATATGCCTGGGTTCAGATCTTCTACTCCGTTTTCTATGATTATTTTACCAACTATATGCTTAGTTCATGTCTGCCATTTCATTTATCATAGAGGCGCGCAGCGAAAACGTGTCGAAGAAAGAGGTAAGGCTTTCTTTAAGTCAGAAAGAAACCAAGTATTTGCATATAGAAAGAATGAATTGCACGCCTGGCTCAATATCTAGGAAATGCTTTGTAAAGTACCCCCGGAATTTACTGATTCTTGCTGTCCCTATATATCTGTAATGATCGTTCTGGCTCTGGGGAGCTAAAGAACCTATCAACAATGATGCATCTAGTGGCAGTAATGATGCATCTAATTCTACTTCCCCTAACCCAAATAATAGTTCTAGTTCCACTAATGAAGGTTCTAGTTCCACTAATGATGGAACAAATCCAAATGTGAAAACTAGTGCACCTAAGCACGATGATCATGGTATAATCGACCATTTTATATGGGGTGGTGGTAGTTCAAACGGTGGAGATAGTTCCATCCTGGCCAAGCCTAAAACAAGTTAGCAAGATAACCCTTTCAAATCATCTACATAGTAATATATATATACATATGCCTAAGTCATTTATTAGCTCTTAGTGCTTTTTATACCCGAGTTTGATGTTTTCTGAACTTCATGGTTCAATATTCATGTTATCACAGGGAAATCAATCTTTTTACATCTTACAGTAATGATTACCCTTTGTTTAGTTCTTGGTGTAAACTTGGTAGAAATGGGGAGGTAATTGATGACAATTGACAAATAACCAAATCTTACTATCGATTATATACATCTGAGGATTATGACTTGGCCAAAGCTGATAAAGAGAGTACTCATCACTACCCAGACATATTCAAATCAATTGGATTTTGAAAAGAAAGTAACACACAAAAATAAGCTGCACAAAGACGAGAACTGATACATACTTAGCACCAATGAAGTCCATGGTACGTATAAATAGCTGATCGTGAAATCCTAGCCCAGCAATAATTGGCTGACAGAAGTATGGCCCAAACCTACATATCATGAAGTAACTTTGTTGGCCATCTTAGTTCAACAAACAGAAGGAGTGGTAATAACAAATAAAACAGAAGGGCCAGTATAAAATAACAGCAATACTGTGTCTACAGAAACATCCTACAGACAAATAAAGGACACACAGCAACAACAAGAATTTCACAACGGCATCAGCATGACAATGATAAAGCATTCAACTACTATCAGCGGAAAACATTTCATGCATGCAGCACCAGGCCACCAGCGATCATTCATCAGTTTTCTTATGTTATATCATATATGTATTTAGAGCTTTGTCCCCTTTTGCTTGTGCACAAGATCAAATTACAACCTCACGGGCGACAAAAGAAGGGTAAGCATAAAATGCTTGTCTGAAGTAATGGCATAGAGAAGTAAAGTAGCCCCTATAAGTTTTTTAGTTGGACAACTGAATTACCATAATCGGCAAAAGGAGGGAAAGCATAAAACAAATCGCCCAGAGAAGTAAATTTAAGCCTCTTTTTGATCTCAAGCAAGTAAACGAACCATGTCTGGTTTATACATGGACTCACAAGCACCATATACTGATTCTCAAGCATCAGAAACCACAAAATCTTTTGCCACTCCTTGCATAAAGGAAGCATTTAATCAGATTACCTGCTACAGATATAATAGCCAGACAAGAAAGCCAGCACTAGGATCCACAAGAATCAATATTTATCATGTTTCAAGAAACTCGACATGAAGCACTGTGGTATAAGAAAGTACATATCAGACGGAAATAGATGTGGCATACTGCCTACATTAACAATGCAACTTTGTATGGCTCATAGCCAACCCTAAACAAGAGAACCCTTCCAAATCATCTATGTAGTAATATATAGGCCAATATTAAGTGATTTCTTTGTTCTTAGTGCTTTTTATGCCCTAGTTTGGTTTTCCTGAAATACTTGGTTGAACATTCATGTTTTCTCAGGGAAGACACTCTCCATACATCTTACAGTTACAACTGACCGCTGTTCAGTTCTTGGTGTAACCTATTAGAAATAGGGAGCAAATGGATGAATCTTGACAAGAAATCAATCTTGACCCAGGATTAAATATATCTGAGGATTATGACTAACCCTAAGCTGAATACTGATAACTACGATACACATGCACATGGTAGATCGAAGTATGTGAACGAACCATTAGGACACAGATAAATTCAAATCAATTGGACTTTTGAGAAGTAACAAAGGAAAGAAGTCGCAGAAAGACGAGAACTAATACATACTTGGCACCAATACAAATCCATGGTACATATAAATGGCTGATCTTCTCCTAGCCCGGCAATAATTGGCTGCCAGAAGTATGGCCCAAACCTACATAAAACAGTTTGCAAGCAAAAGGAGACAAAGCTCTAAATACATATATAACATACATATTGTGGGACCAATAGAGATGGTGCATATCAAATTACGACTCACGGATGACAAAAGAAAGGTCATAAAATGCTTGTCTCAACTACTGGCATAGAGTATAAGTTTTTTAGGTGGACAACTGAATTACCATAATCGGCAAAAGGAAGGAAAGCATAAAACAAATCACCCAGAGAAGTGAAATTAACCTTTTTCAGATTCTTTTTTAGATAACAGACATGAAATGCCCGACTTTAAATTAATGAAGCCACGAGGTTCACAAGCGCTATTACATGCTGCGGCATACAGCTTAGCCGAGATAAGATCAAAGAACTAGAGTACCCCTACTCCAGAAACTAGAAAGCATGGGGTCGGCCTCCCCGAAAAACAAACCGATCTAAGGACACTAAGGAGCTTGTAGGCCAACTGAATTTCAACATATTCTTTAACTGTAGAATAGGAATTGATACTAAATATGTTTCCTACAGGAGGAAAACATGGTGATGCTTATTCGATTCATATTCCAAAAGAATATTTTAGGTTGTTGAGATCAGGGATCGCGTACCTATCATGGATTTAGTATCAATATAATACTGGCTGCAAGGTAACGAACTGAAGAATAAGTGAGGACACACACATAAAGAGCAAGAGTAGGAGAGAGGTTAGCCCAAGGTTAGGATCCAGAATAACCGAGTTTTGCCTGTGTACTGAGGGCTGAACAAATAAACGCAGGGGGTGACACCTCCCTCTCTGACAATAGCAGTTCCTCCCAATAACAAACAATCAAGAAATAAAACTGCAGAAATAACAAATCAGAGAAATAGGAAGAAAAGAATGCAATTTCCCAGAAAGATTGGAGAAAAGTTTGCAAACCTAACCAAACAACCAGAGAAGATCCCTGCAGTCTCCATGCCATGTTGCCGAAGAAAAGTAGTTGCATATCCTGCCAGGCAACCAGGAAAGGCGAGCAATGGCGAGGCCCTTTTAGCACGCGTCTGGCTCCTTGGATGGTGCTCCTTGGATGGTGGGATCTCGGTGGAAAATTGTAATCCATCAGAAACCGCAAAAAAACTCCAATCATAAAATATTGAAGAACAACCAAGACATCTAGAAAAAGAAATAGCTCACCAAAATATCGATATTCGGCAGCAGCAGCCACTGGCGCCCACCAAACTACAAACTGCAAAATAATGAGTCAAGAGATCAAAAACCAGTATAAGAACAAAAACTGAACACTCAAACTCCCAAATGTACCGTACCTGCACCCAGAAGAACAGGTGACGCCAACCGAACAGAAGCATGCCAATAACCTGTAAAAAAACAATAATAACCTCATGCAAAACCAGAAACTACCATGCAGTCAAAAGAAAACCAAGAGAACCAAGCACTGAACCCCAAACAACAAAAGTGAAACAAAAAGAGCTAAGCTACATCTGGCCTCAGATTTTATTCTGCACAAGGCTCTACCAGCCGATGAGTTTCAGACGGACTCATGCACATCCTTTGCACCAGAAAAGAACATCCAGGAAAAAAGAAGGCCTTAAATTCATTCATATATCATTTGCGCCAAAGAGACCATGCAAAATTTTGATCCGCCTCAGATTGATTGCTTTTAATCATTTGAACCAAGTAAAGTCGAAAGAGAAACAAATTCATGATGTATCTGCCTTGTGGATTTTACACTTTCAGCAAAAGGAGCATCAGGTGGCGAAAAACAATAAAACCAAAAGCTAAATATGGTGCATCAGTGCATACTGCTGCAGAGGTCAATTTGCAACAGCTTAACCAGAATATATCATCATTGGCCAGAAATCCTAAACTAGCTCAATTTGAAGAAAACTAGTGCAGATTACTGTCTGACAGTGAATGGCTGAGAAAACTGCAAGAAGAACATACTGATGTTAGTAATGACATTTGTAATATGCAGTTATAAACAATAAAAATGGCATGCCTTGATTCTTTGTAAAAATGTGTATACTAATCAGGTTAAGGGCTATATTTTTTTATTTTTTTTGGCAAGTTGACTGTTTTTATATACTAGCTTTAGTTATTTTATATTACTACTATATGCTATGGAAGAGAGGGGGAGGGAGCAATGTCACCGTTAGAGTTGAACTCTGTTGTTGCTCCACGGCCTCCAGACCCAATTCCGAACCACTTCTCACTTAGCTTCTTCATAGTATAATCCTTAAGCTCGCAAAAGCTCTCCGCCCAGCCAACTGGTTCAACAGGATCAACTCCCAGCCCGGGGGCCCGGTCATGGGATTGCAGGTTAACGGGATCTGTCCAATCTGCCACGAATGCTGACACGCGTCGTTTGAATTTGGATTTGAATTCTGTCCAAGCTTGATACTTGTAGTGATTTATGCGAGCCAAAGTGGTCCACATTTTTTGGAAACCAGGCTTTAGTGTAAAATGGTGTACAGAATTTGCAAGGGAATCTGCGACCGCGTCAAGGCGGACCAAGGATTTGTGACGCTCAGGTCTCGTCAGCCGGCAGGTGTAGCCTTGGCACACCCCCTCCTGTGGATGTGCTGTTTGGCCAGAGGGACCAAAATCGTAGCAGGGGAGGAATATCTGGCCAACCTCCTGATCAACGGAAACAACTGACTCAAGCAACGATTTGGAAGGCTTCTCGACCTCGTTCCAGTTTGGTGAAAAGATGAATTCATCTACGTCCATGAATGCCATCCATTCACATGAAGGTTGATTCGAGGCAGCGCAGTGAGAAAGCCCTGCTTCCTGCGTTTTGGTCCAGGGCCAAGCGACGGTGGAGATATCAATGCCAGCAGAGTTCAAACTAGAGACCTGGCCTGCTAGGTCATCCTCGCTTGCATTGTCGTACAGAAAGAACTTCTCAACACCCACTGCAGCATGGTACCTCACCCATTCAGGCAGAAACTTGGCAACATTTCGAACCATGGTGCAGGCACAGATGGATTTCCTTTCACGTGTCTCAGGCAAGGCAGTGTTTTGTGGAGTGTAGGTAGCAAGTGAGGGTAAAGGCTCCTGGCCGTTGAGGGCTACTGTGACATGGAGGTTGCTGGAACTTAAAGGAGCCGGTGGAGGGGGGCACCTGATCACCTGCTGGGCTGAAGTGGTGGCGGGGGAGGAGGCCACCATGCCATCGGAGTCTTTGCTGTAGATGCACTGGATGTTGGAAGTGGCAGTGTTGATGACCCCTTGGTGGTGGTTCGTGCCCTTGGCGAAGAGGAGAAGATCGCCTCCGGGGAGAGGGGCGGAATCAAACACGAGACTGTCGTTCCAATTGAGCAGCTTGTGGAAATCGGCGGCAGGGGCAGGGGCAGTGGCAGGGGGAGCAGCCGAGGAGGAGTAAGAGGAAGATGAAAGCAGCATGGGTGGTGGTTGGAGCGGCTGCTCTGAGCCGGGCAGGGGACAGAGGTAGGCGTGGCGCCCGGGCCCCGGCAGCCTCCCGAGCGCGCGCGCGGGGAGGACGCCCCACCCTGGAAGACGCACATGGCGTTCCCCACGGCAGGGTCAGCGGACAGGACGAGAACCTCCCGGTCCGGGAGGAGGACGGCATCCTCCCGGAGTTGCGGCGGGGAGTGGCGGCGGTTGGGTAGTAGGCGCCGCGCGAAGGACAGATCGGCCTCTGACGTCTGGCGCGGCATCGACATTAGGGTTTCCGGCGGCGGTGGCCCCGGCGACCGGAAGAGCTGGTCCTGATGCTGCGGCCAAGTACCGCCGCCGAGGCCGATGCTGGAGGAGTGGGCGCCGAAAAAGAGCAGCGCGCCCACCGAAGCTGCGCCGACGCAGGAGAGGATGCGGTTGCGGTTGCGGCGGCGACGACTCGGCATGGCGGCGGGCGGCGGCTTTGCGAACGGCGGCGGGCGGCGGCGTCGAGGAAAGCTGGGCGTTTTCGCTCGCGCGCGGGGAGTTTTCGTGCGCTGTGTTGCTCGGGGAATCAGAGACAGAGTTTGGATCTGGTTCCCGGAATTTCCCTCTGAGAATATATGGACCTGAATTGGAATTGGAATCGAAATCGGATCGGTTGCTTTACTTTCACGCAACCAAACCCGTCCAAATTTGGGTCGGTTCAAATCAATTGGAAATCGAATCGGTCGCGCTACTTTCACGCAACGAAGCCCCCGGCTGGATATCGATCTCGTATTCGTGGAGTGGAAGGATACGCACCAAGTCGTATTCGTGGAAGGGAAGGATACGTCCCGATACTTGGAGCAATTGAATTAAAGCAAAGGGAGCAGCTCAAATTAAGCTAGTAGATCGGAAAGGAAAGCAAAGGAGGCTGAGGGTACGCACCGAATACAGGCCAAGAGCTTGGCGAGGGAGACGTAGGTGAGGAGCGCGAGGCATCCGCCGGTGAAGCTCCTCATGAGCCGCCGCGGCAGCCTCCGCTCGCCAGCCCCGCCCGAGAGAGAGTGTGTCTCCGTGGTAGAGATGCAGCTGAGGAAGTGATGAGAAAGCACAAGAGCGACACAGCTGCGCATTGCTCCAAGTTAACACTAACTTTTTCTCACTCCTCGGCAACAAAAAACCATGTGACTGTTTCCTTTTTTTCTTCAACAAGAAATAATTCAATCTTAGGGCATCTCTAGACGGCACGCATTTTAGCGTCCGTGCGCGTCCGTTTACGTCAACCGAAATGATCGAAATCGACCGCGCGTCCGTTTGCGTCGAGGGTGGCTCCAGCGGCACGACGCATTTTTTTTGGCGAATCATTTTTTTAATACATGAAACATAATTTACATAGTTAAAGCATGAAAAAAAAACCCTAACGCCTACTGCTGCTCCTCGTCGCTGTCGAGCACGATGAGCTCCGTTATCACCCACGACGATTGCACATCCGGGGGAGCGTACGCCGGGCCGCGGTGCGGGGGGAGTGGAGGAGCGCCCGAGGCTGCGGCGGTGGAGCGCCCAGCTGGCCTGAGCGCCGAGGTATGGTTGTGGCGGCGGTGGAGGAGCGCCTGGGCTGCGACGTGGCGGCGGTGGAGGGCGTGCCCGGGCTGCGGTTGTGGTGCGCCGAGTCTGTGGTGCGGTCGAAGGGCTTCATCCTCCGCGGGCCGGCGGCATGACGCGGTAGCGTACGAAGCGGCGGGCGCACGGGCGCGTCGTTCTCGGAGACGAGGACGCCAGCTTCGCCATCTGGTCGTCTGTCATGTTCTTCGGGAACTCGAAACGCGGCCCTCCGCCACACTGCTGCCATTCGGGAAGACGGCCGCGACGTAGTCGTCGCTTGTCGTCCTTCACCTGTTATGGTATGTGAGCACCTCGTGTAGTCGTCCTCATCGTCGTAGGCGGCGTAGGCGTCGTCGTCCTGGTCGTCGCGGTCATCGTCGTCGTTGTGATGCGTGCACGTCGCCGCCTGCTGACGACGCCTCGGCGCCTCCTGTCTTCGTGGACGAGTCGGCGGTGCAGACCCGAAGGGAAAATCCCTGTCGCCCATGAAGACCGCCCTTCTTCTCTTATCCGTCTCGGTCCACATATGTGCGCCAGCTGTCGGAGTCGAGACGGATGTGGAGGTCGCGGCGGTGCAACCTCCTTCACCGGATCTCCGCGTCCGATCAGGCTCGCGCGCAGGGACATGAGGGATGGGCACCGGCGGTGCAGCCGCTAGCCGCCACGCACGTTGCACGCTTAGGACAGCCCTCGCACGGCTCGAATCGTATTCGTGGAAGGATACGCCCCTATACGCACCAACCGGCTCGAACTCGTATTCGTGGAAGGATACATAATTTCTAGATTCTTGCTGTGCATTAAAAATGCTCATCAAAATCCTTCTCTTTTTTGTTATCGAAACAATCCAACACAGATTTTGCGCGTCAATACTTGGCTTTCATGATATGAATTCCTTTTATAGCTCATTAAATATCATGAAATCTTTAGATTCAACTCCAATAGAAAAATCTAAGGTGATATGTATTTTTTTTCAAGGTTTATTTCATTATTATTAAAAATATAGAGTTAGGTTTACATCCTCCTAAGGCGGATTACAAGTTTAAAAAGATAAGAGTTAGGTTTACAATACTTTGAATCTGCTGGTGATAGCTCACACGATGAACAAACTATCGATCATAAAACCCTAGCGCTCTCGCGCCGCTCCATCGAGCAGAGAGCCTTCTGGCGGCGTCCTCCCTAGTGACATAGGCATCCTCCATGGGCCGCCGAAGGAAGGTCGGGCAAAGCCCGTGCGGCGAGGCCCCCTTCCCCCTTGCACGATGGTGGCGGCGCGGGCCTTCCGCGGCTGAGGGCGTCGCACTAGATGCGGAGCTTCAGTGTTCGTGGAGACAGCTTTTCCCCGGTGTGCTCGTGGCGGTGGCTGCTTCCGGAGCGACGCCGACGACGGATAGCATGACCTCAGCCTTGGCGCGTTGGTGGCGGTCAAAGGTGATGCAGGGGGACCGCGCGACGGGGTTTGTGGCCGGCGGCGGCGCAACACATGCCTGGCTCGGGTTGGAGGTCTCCAGCGCAATGATGGGCGTGCGGCTCCTCCGGGCCGCCTCGATTTTGGGCCAGGGGGGCCCCTCGAGCCCACTTGTTGTTCCATGTTTAAATTTGATGCATGTGCAGCTGATATGTGAAGTATGCTTGTGCATCTGAGTGTCCTGGTAATTAAACTCACACGAATTGCCTAATAATCTAACAATCCAAAAACCTTATATGCTTAAGCAATTTTCACCGTCTGGTTTTGCTGCTGCGCTCAAACCGAGGCCGTTTACGGGTTCTCATTTCAAGAGATGGCATAATAAAACCCTCTTGTGGCTCACTTCTATGGGTGTGCACCGAGTTGCGGAAGGTATTCCCAGAGATCTGCTTACTCCTGAAGAAGATAAAGCGTTCGGGGATGCCACCGTAATCTTTGTGGGTGCCGTCCTGAGGGTGCTTGGAGACAAGTTGGTTGATGCTTATCTGCACATCCGAAATGGGAAGGAACTGTGGGATGCACTGTACGCTAAGTTTGGTGCTGCCGATGCCGGAGGTGACCTGTATGCTATGGAGCAGTTCAATGACTACATAATGGTTGAGAACTTATCTGTAGTAGAATAGGCTCATGAGATACAGATCATGGCAAAGGAACTCGAGCTCCTTAAGTGTGTGCTACTGGACAAGTTTGTCGCGGGATGCATTGTCGCTAAGCTTCCCCCTTCATGGAGAAACTTTGCCACTTCTCTGAAACATCAGAGGCATGATTTCTTTGTTGAGAATATCATGGGTTCTCTGGATGTTGAGGAGAAGGCGAAGGCAAAAGACAAACTCACTGGAGGAACCGAGAGACGTTCTACTGCCAATATGGTGCAGAAAAATGCCCACAAGTCCAAGAGAAAGAACAAGGTAGTCGCCCAGACTACTGATGTCTACTCACACTTCTTTTCCTGTAGACAGTGTTGGGCCTCCAAGAGCAGAGGTTTGTAGAACAGCAGCAAGTTTTCCCTTAAGTGGATCACCCAAGGTTTATCGAACTCGGGAGGAAGAGGTCAAAGATATCTCTCATGCAACCCTGCAACCACAAAGCAAGAAGTCTCTTGTGTCCCCAACACACCTAATACACTTGTCGGATGTATAGGTGCACTAGTTGACGAAGAGATAGTGAAATACATGTGGTATGAATGAATATAAGCAGTAACGGCACCAGAGAAAATAGCTTCTACAACTGGCGTGTGGTTGATGGTGGGAATATTGATGCGTAGAGATGCAGTAAAACAATAAACAAGTGGTGATTGCAGTATTTGGAAACAAGGCCTAGGGATTATACTTTCACTAGTGGATACTCTCAACATTGATCACATAACAGAATAGATAAATGCTATACTCTACACTCTCTTGTTGGATGATGAACACCACTAATTGTGTAGGGCTACAAGAACCCTCAATGCCGGAGTTAACAAGCTCCACAATATTCGATATTCATATTTAAATAACCTTAGAGTGCATGATAGATCAACGCAACTATACCAAGTACTAACATAGCATGCACACTGTGACCTTCATACTATGAAAGGAGGAATAGATCACATCATACCATCATAGTAATAGTTAACTTCATAATCTATACAATCATAACTACGCCAGTACTACATGATGCACACATGTCACCATTACATCATGAAGGAGGAATAGAAGTGCTTTAATAACATCACTAGAGTAGCACATAGAATAGTGATACAAAGCACATTGCAATCATAAAGGGATATAAATAGCACTTCACTATGCTATTCATAACAGTGAATAAGTATTCATGAAATATAGCCTAAGAGACCCACACGGTGCACACTGTCACCTTTACACACGTGGGACAAGGAGTCTCCGGAGATCACATAAGTAAAATCCACTTGAATAGCATAATGACATCTAGATTACAAGCATCATCATATGGATCTCAATCATGTAAGGCAGCTCATGAGATCATTGTATTGAAGTACATAGGAGAGATTAACCACATGGCTACCGGTACAGCCCTTAGCCTCGATGGTAACTACTCCCTCCTCATGGGAGCAGACGTTGATGAAGATGGCGGTGGTGTCGATGGAGATGCCTTCGGGCACTTCCCCGTCCGGCGGCATGCGGGAAGATTGTCCCAGATCTTGGCTTCGCGATGGCGGGCTCTGGAAGGTTTCTCGTGCATGGCTTTTCTGTATCAAAGATTTAGGTCGGGACCTTTAAATAGGCAAAGAGGCGGAGTCGGAAGGGCGACGAGGCGGTGACACCATGGGGCGCTCCCCCACGGGCGCGCCGCTTGTCATCGGTGGCCTGTGGCCCCCTGCAGTTCTCTCGGGTGTTAAGGCTTCGTCAGGCCATAAAGATGCTGGGCGTTGATTTCGTCCAATTAAAATATTTCCTTACTAGGATTTGAAACCAAAAGCAATGAGAAAACGAACGACATTCGGCATCTCGTCAATAGGTTAGTTCCGGAAAACGCATATAAAACGATATAAAGTGTGAACAAATCATGTAGGTATTATCATAAAACAAGCATGGAACATAAGAAATTATCGATACGTTGGAGACGTATCAGCATCTAAGCTTAGTTCCTACTCGCCCTCGAGTAGGTAAACGATAACAAAGATAATTTCGAAGTGACATGCCACAACATGATCTTAATCATACTATTGTAAAGCATATGAGATGAATGCGGTGATTGAAGCAATGGTAAAGACAATGATTAAACAACTGAATCATATAGCAAAGACTTTTCATGAATAGTACTTTCAAGACAAGCATCAATAAGTCTTGCATAAGAGTTAACTCATAAAGCAATAAATTCTTAGTAAAGCCATTGAAGCAACACAAAGGAAGATTAAGTTTCAGCGGTTGCTTTCAACTTATAACATGTATATCTCATGGATATTGTCAACATAAAGTAATATAATAAATACAATAAGTAAACATGTAAGGATCAATGCATAGTTAACACAAGTGTTTGCTTCTAAGATGGAAGGAAATAGGTAAACTGACTCAACATAAAGTAAAAGAATGGCCCTTCGCAGAGGGAAGCATGGATTGCTATTTTGTGCTAGAGCTTTTATTTTGAAAACATAAAGAGAGCATAAAAGTAAAGTTTTGAGAAGTGTTTGTTGTTGTCAACGAATGGTAATGGGCACTCTAACCCCTTGCCAGACAGACTTTCAAAGAGCGGCTCACATGCATTTTATTTTTGGGTGGCACTCCTTCCAACCTTGCTTTCACAAACCATGGCTAACCGAAATCCTCGGGTGCCTGCCAACAATCTCATACCATGAAGGAGTGCCTTTTATTTTAGTTTTATTTAGATGACACTCCTCCCCACCTTTGCTTTCTCAAGCCATGGCTAACCGAATCCTCGGGTGCCGTCCAACAATCACATACCATGGAGGAGTGTCTATTTTTTGTAAAATTATGAAAGTTAATTAATTGGGGCTGGGAACCCCATTGCCAGCTCTTTTTGCAAAATTATTGGATAAGCGGATGAAGCCACTAGTCCATTGGTGAAAGTTGCCAACAAGATTGAAAGATAAACACCACATACTTCCTCATGAGCTATAAAACATTGACACAAATAAGAGGTAATAACTTTTGAAGTGTTTAAAGATAGCACTCAAGCAATTTACTTTGGAATGGCAGAGAAATACCATGTGGTAGGTAGGTATGGTGGACACAAGTGGCATAGTTATTGGCTCAAGGATTTGGATGCACGAGAAGTATTCCCTCAATACAAGGTTTAGGCTAGCAAGGTTATTTGAAACAAACACAAGTATGAACCGGTACAACAAAACTTACATAAGAACATATTGCAAGCATTATAAGACTCTACACTGTCTTCCTTGTTGCTCAAACACCTTACTAGAAAATATCTAGACCTTAGAGAGACCAATCATGCAAACCAAATTTTAACCAGCTCTATGTTTCTTCACTAATAGGTGCAAAGTATATGATGCAAGAGATTAATCATGAGTACAACAATTGCCAAGTATCAAGTTATTCAAGACATCATACCAATTACTACATGTAGCATTTCCCGTTTCCAACCATATAACAATTAACGAAGCAGTTTCAACATTCGCCATGAACACTAAAAGCTAAGAACACATGTGTTCCTACGAACCAGCGGAGCGTGTCTCTCTCCCACACAAGCATTTATTCAGAGAATGAAAATAAAAAAAACGAAAATAAAAGCACACAGACGCTCCAAGTAAAGTACATAAGATGTGATGGAATAAAAATGTAGTTTCACTAGAGGAACCTGATAATGTTGTCGATGAAGAAGGGGATGCCTTGGGCATCCCCAAGCTTAGATGCTTGAGTCTTCTTGAAATATGCAGGGATGAACCACCGGGGCATCCCCAAGCTTAGAGCTTTCACTCTCCTTGATCATATTGTATCATCCTCCTCTCTTGATCCTTGAAAACTTCCTCCACACCAAACTCAAAACAAACTTATTAGAGGGTTAGTGCATAATCAAAATTCACATGCTCAGAGGTGACACAATCATTCTTAACACTTCTGTACATTGCCCAAAGCTACTGGAAGTCAATGGAACAAAGAAATCCATCAAGCATAGCAAAAGAGGCAATGTGAAATAAAAGGCAGAATCTGTCAAAACAGAACAGTCCGTAAAGACAATTTTATTGAGGCACCAGACTTGCTCAAATGAAAATGCTCAAATTGAATGAAAGTTGCGTACATATCTGAGGATCACTCACGTAAATTGGCAGAATTTTCTGAGTTACCTACAGAGAATTCAACCCAGATTCGTGACAGCAAGAAATCTGTTTCTGCGCAGTAATCCAAATCTAGTATGAACCTTACTATCAAAGACTTCACTTGGCACAACAATGCAATAAAACAAAGATAAGGAGAGGTTGCTACAGTAATAACAACTTCCAAGACACAAATATAAAACAAAGTACTGTAGCAAAATAAACACATGGGTTATCTCCCAAGAAGTTCTTTCTTTATAGCCATTAAGATGGGCTCAGCAGTTTTAATGATGCACTCGCAAGAAATAGTATTTGAAGCAAAAGAGAACATCAAGAGGCAAATTCAAAACACATTTAAGCCTAACATGCTTCCTATGCATAGGAATCTTGTAAATAAATAAATTCATGAAGAGCAAAGTAACAAGCATTGGAAGATAGAACAAGTGTAGCTTCAAAATTTCAGCACATAGAGAGGTGTTTTAGTAACATGGAAATTTCTACAACCATATTTTCCTCTCTCATAATAACTTTCAGTAGCATCATGAGCAAACTCAACAATATAACTATCAAATGAAACATTCTTATCATGAGTCTCATGCATAAAATTATTACTACTCCCAACATAAGCATAGTCAATTTTATTAGTTGTAGTGGGAGCAAATTCAACAAAGTAGCTATCATTATTATTCTCATCATCAAATATAGGAGGCATATTGTAATCATAATCAAATTTACTCTCCATAGTAGGCGGCACCAAAAGACCACTATCATTATAATCATCATAAATAGGAGGCAAAGTATCATCAAATAAAATTTTCTCCTCAATGCTTGGGGGACTAAAAAGATCATGCTCATCAAAACCAGCTTCCCCAAGCTTAGAATTTTCCATATCATTAGCAACAATGGTGTTCAAAGTATTCATACTAATATGTTCCATGGGTTTTTTAATTTTCGCATCAAACCATCCATGTCTTAACTCAGGAAATAGTTTTAAAAGCTCACTGTTGCTTTCCATTATAAACTAGTGTAAAACAAAGAAACAAAAAGATGCAATTGCGGGATCTAAAGGAAATAGCTTCGAGCACTTACAACGGTGCCGGAAAATAGCTTAGTAGCAGAGATCCGGGTGTGAATACCTTTTACCTTTCTCCCCAACGGTGCCAGGGAAAATAGCTTGATGTCTACACACTTATTTTCCTGTAGACAGTGTTGGGCCTCCAAGAGCAGAGGTTTGTAGAACGACAACAAGTTTTCCCTTAAGTGGATCACCCAAGGTTTATCGAACTCGTGGAGGAAGAGGTCAAAGATATCCCTCTCATGCAACCTGCAACCACAAAGCAAGAAGTCTCTTGTGTCCCCAACACACCTAATACACTTGTCAGATGTATAGGTGCACTAGTTCGGCGAAGAGATAGTGAAATACAGGTGGTATGAATGAATATAAGCAGTAGTAACGGCACCAGAAAATAGCTTGCTGCTACAACTGGCGTGTGGTTGATGGTGGGAATATTGCAGGCAGTACAGATGCAGTAAAACAGTAAACAAGCGGTGATTGCAGTATTTGGAAACAAGGCCTAGGGATTATACTTTCACTAGTGGACACTCTCAACATTGATCACATAACAGAATAGATAAATGCTATACTCTACACTCTCTTGTTGGATGATGAACACCACTAATTGTGTAGGGCTACAAGAACCCTCAATGCCAGAGTTAACAAGATCCACAATATTCGATATTCATATTTAAATAACCTTAGAGTGCATGATATATCAACGCAACTATACCAAGTACTAACATAGCATGCACACTATCACCTTCATACTATGAAAGGAGGAATAGATCAAATCAATACCATCATAGTAATAGTTAACTTCATAATCTACAAGAGATCACAATCATAAACTACGCCAAGTACTACATGATGCACACACTGTCACCATTACATCATGGAGGAATAGAGTACTTTAATAACATCACTAGAGTAGCACATAGATTAGTGATACAAAGCACATTGCAATCATAAAGGGATATAAATAAGCACTTCACTATGCTATTCATAACAGTGAATAAGTATTCGTGAAATATAGCCTAAGAGACCCACACGGTGCACACACTGTCACCTTTACACACGTGGGACAAGGAGTCTCCGGAGATCACATAAGTAAAATCCACTTGAATAGCATAATGACATCTAGATTACAAGCATCATCATATGGATCTCAATCATGTAAGGCAGCTCATGAGATCATTGTATTGAAGTACATAGGAGAGAGATTAACCACATAGCTACCGATACAGCCCCTTAGCCTCGAAGAACTACTCCCTCCTCATGGGAGACAGCAGCGTTGATGAAGATGGCGGTGGTGTCGATGGAGATGCCTTCGGGGGCACTTCCCCGTCCGTGTACAGAGAGTTCTGTCCCCCGGATCTTGGCTTCGCGATGGCGGCGGATCTGGAAGGTTTCTCGTACCGTGGCTTTTCCGTATCGAAGATTTAGGTCAGGGACCTTTAAATAGGCAAAGAGGCGGAGTCGGAAGGTCGACGAGGCGGTGACACCATAGGGGGGCGCGCCCCGCGGCCGCCTTTCTTGTCATCTGGTGGCCTGTGGCCCCTCTGGTTCCTCTCGGGTGTGGAAGCTTCGTCCAATTATAAGATCTGGGCGTTGATTTCGTCAATTCCGAGAATATTTCCTTACTAGGATTTCTGAAACCAAAAGCAGTAAAAAGTAGCACTTCGGCATCTCGTCAATAGGTTAGTTCCGGAAAATGCATAAAAACGATATAAAGTATGACAAAACATGTAGGTATTGTCTAAAACAAGCATGGAACATAAGAAATTATCGATACGTTGGAGACATATCACATCCCCAAGCTTAGTTCCTACTCGTCCACGAGTAGGTAAACGATAACAAAGATAATTTCTGAGTGACATGCCATAACATGATCTTAATCATACTATTGTAAAGTATATGAGATGAATGCAGTGATTCGAAGCAATGGTAAAGACAATGATTAAACAGCTGATCATATAGCAAAGACTTTTCATGAATAGTACTTTCAAGACAAGCATCAATAAGTCTTGCATAAGAGTTAACTCATAAAGCAATAAATTCTTAGTAAAGCCATTGAAGCAACACAAAGGAAGATTAAGTTTCAGCGGTTGCTTTCAACTTATAACATGTATATCTCATGGATATTGTCAACATAAAGTAATATAATAAGTGCAATAAGTAAACATGTAAGGATCAATGCATAGTTAACACAAGTGTTTGCTTCTAAGATGGAAGGAAATAGGTAAACTGACTCAACATAAAGTAAAAGAATGGCCCTTCGCAGAGGGAAGCATGGATTGCTATATTTGTGCTAGAGCTTTTATTTTGAAAACATAAAGAGAGCATAAAAGTAAAGTTTTGAGAAGTGTTTGTTGTTGTCAATGAATGGTAATGGGCACTCTAACCCCCTTGCCAGACAGACTTTCTAAGAGCGGCTCCCATGAAAGATTTATTTTTGGGTGGCACTCCTTCCAACCTTGCTTTCACAAACCATGGCTAACCGAATCCTCGGGTGCCTGCCAACAATCTCATACCATGAAGGAGTGCCTTTTTATTTTAGTTTTATTTAGATGACACTCCTCCCCACCTTTGCTTTCTCAAGCCATGGCTAACCGAATCCTTCGGGTGCCATCCAACAATCACATACCATGGAGGAGTGTCTATTTTTTTGTAAAATTATGAAAGTTAATTAATTGGGGCTGGGAACCCCATTGCCAGCTCTTTTTGCAAAAGTATTGGATAAGCGGATGAAGCCACTAGTCCATTGGTGAAAGTTGCCCAACAAGATTGAAAGATAAACACCACATACTTCCTCATGAGCTATAAAACATTGACACAAATAAGAGGTAATAACTTTTGAATTGTTTAAAGATAGCACTCAAGCAATTTACTTTGGAATGGCAGAGAAATACCATGTAGTAGGTAGGTATGGTGGACACAAGTGGCATAGTTATTGGCTCAAGGATTTGGATGCACGAGAAGTATTCCCTCTCAATACAAGGTTTAGGCTAGCAAGGTTATTTGAAACAAACACAAGTATGAACCGGTACAACAAAACTTACATAAGAACATATTGCAAGCATTATAAGACTCTACACTATCTTCCTTGTTGCTCAAACACCTTACTAGAAAATATCTAGACCTTAGAGAGACCAATCATGCAAACCAAATTTTAACCAGCTCTATGTATTTCTTCACTAATAGGTGCAAAGTATATGGTGCAAGAGATTAATCATGAGTACAACAATTGCCAAGTATCAAGTTATTCAAGACATCATACCAATTACTACATGTAGCATTTCCTGTTTCCAACGATATAACAATTAACGAAGCAGTTTCAACCTTCGCCATGAACACTAAAAGCTAAGAACACATGTGTTCCTACGAACCAGCGGAGCGTGTCTCTCACACAAGCATTTATTCAGAGAATGAAAATAACAAAAACGAAAATAAAAGCACACAGACGCTCCAAGTAAAGTACATAAGATGTGATGGAATAAAAATGTAGTTTCACTAGAGGAACCTGATAATGTTGTCGATGAAGAAGGGGATGCCTTGGGCATCCCCAAGCTTAGATGCTTGAGTCTTCTTGAAATATGCAGGGGTGAACCACCGGGCATCCCCAAGCTTAGAGCTTTCACTCTCCTTGATCATATTGTATCATCCTCCTCTCTTGATCCTTGAAAACTTCCTCCACACCAAACTCAAAACAAACTCATTAGAGGGTTAGTGCATAATCAAAATTGTTGGATGATGAACACCACTAATTGTGTAGGGCTACAAGAACCCTCAATGCCGGAGTTAACAAGCTCCACAATATTCGATATTCATATTTAAATAACCTTAGAGTGCATGATAGATCAACGCAACTATACCAAGTACTAACATAGCATGCACACTGTCACCTTCATACTATGAAAGGAGGAATAGATCACATCAATACCATCATAGTAATAGTTAACTTCATAATCTACAAGAGATCACAATCATAAACTACGCCAAGTACTACATGATGCACACACTGTCACCATTACATCATGGAGGAGGAATAGAGTACTTTAATAACATCACTAGATTAGCACATAGAATAGTGATACAAAGCACATTGCAATCATAAAGGGATATAAATAAGCACTTCACTATGCTATTCATAACAGTGAATAAGTATTCTGTGAAATATAGCCTAAGAGACCCACACGGTGCACACATCACCTTTACACATGTGGGACAAGGAGTCTCCGGAGATCACATAAGTAAAATCCACTTGAATAGCATAATGACATCTAGATTACAAGCATCATCATATGGATCTCAATCATGTAAGGCAGCTCATGAGATCATTGTATTGAAGTACATAGGAGAGAGATTAACCACATAGCTACCGGTACAGCCCCTTAGCCTCGATGGAGAACTACTCCCTCCTCATGGGAGACAACAGCGTTGATGAAGATGGCGGTGGTGTCGATGGAGATGCCTTCCGGGCACTTCATCCGGCGGCGTGCGGACAGAGAGTTCTGTCCCCCATCTTGGCTTCGTGATGGCATCGGCTGGAAGGTTTCTCGTACGTGGATTTTCCGTATCGAAGATTTAGGTCAGGGACCTTTAAATAGGCAAAGAGGCGGAGTCGGAAGGCTGACGAGGCGGTGACACCATAGGGGGGCGCGCCCTAGGGCCGTGATGTCTACGGGAGCTTCTATTCTTGTAGACAGTGTTGGGCCTCCAAGAGCAGAGGTTTGTAGAACAGCAGCAAGTTTCCCTTAAGTGGATCACCCAAGGTTTATCGATCTCAGGGAGGAAGAGGTCAAAGATATCCCTCAAGCAACCCTGCAACCACAAAGCAAGAAGTCTCTTGTGTCCCCAACACACCTAATAGGTGCACTAGTTCGACGAAGAGATAGTGAAATACAGGTGGTATGAATAAGTATGAGCAGTAGTAGCACCGAGAAAAGTGCTTGCTGCCCGGGGCGGCGTGTAGTTGATGGTGGTGAAATCGCAGACGTACGGATGCGGTAGAACGATAAACAAGCAGCGATAGCGATATTTAGGAACAAGGCCTAGGGATCATACTTTCACTAGTGGACACTCTCAACATTGATCACATAACATAATAAATAAATAGATAAATGCTAGACTCTACACTCTCTTGTTGGATGATGAACACCACTAACTGTGTAGGATTACACGAACCCTCAATGCCGGAGTTAACAAGCTCCACAATATTCGATGTTCATATTTAAATAACCTTAGAGTGCACGACAGATCAACACAACCAAACCAAGTACTAATATAGCATGCACACTGTCACCTTCACACTACGAAGGAGGCATAGATCACATCAATACTATCATAGCAATAGTTAACTTCATAATCTACAAGAGATCACAATCATAGCCTACGCCAAGTACTACACGATGCACACACTGTCACCATTACACCGTGCAGGAGGAATAGAGTACTTTAATAACATCACTAGAGTAGCACATAGATGAATAGTGATACAAAACTCATATGAATCTCAATCATGTAAAGCAGCTCATGAGATCATTGTATTGAAGTACATAGGAGAGAGATTAACCACATAGCTACCGTACAGCCCCTTAGCCTCGATGGAGAACTACTCCTCTCACGGGAGACAGCACGTCGATGAAGATGGCGGTGGAGATGGCAGCGGTGTCGATGGAGAAGCCTTCAGGGGGCACTTCCCCGTCCGGCGGCGTTCCGAACGGAGAGTCCTGTCCCCCAGATCTTGGCTTCACGATGGCGGCGGCTGGAAGGTTTCTCGTACCGTGGCTTTTTCGTATCGAAGATTTAGGTCGAGGAGGCTTAAATAGGCGAAGAGGCGGCGTCAGAAGGTCAACGAGGCGACGACACACTAGGGGGGCGCGGCCAGGCTGGCCGTGCCACTGCTGTCTGGGGCCACGGGCCTCCTCTGGTGGCTCTCGGGTGTTCTGAGCTTCGTGGGATTCTAAGATCTTGGGCATTGATTTCGTCCAATTCGAGAATATTTCCTTTTCAAGTTTAGAAACCAAAAGCAGAAAACAGAAGCGGCCCTTCGGCATCTCGTCAATAGGTTAGTTCCGAAAATAAATATGACATAAAGTATGCATAAAACATGTAGATATCATCAATAATGTGGCATGGAACATAAGATTATCGATACGTCGGAGACGTATCAGCATCCCCAAGTTTAGTTTGCTCGTCCCGAGCAGGTGTGATAACAAATAATTTCGGAGTGACATGCCATATCTTGATCATACTATTGTAAGCATATGTAATGAATGCAGCGATCAAAACAATGGTAAATGACATGAGTAAACAAATGAATCATATAGCAAAGACTTTTCATGAATAGTACTTTCAAGACAAGCATCAATAAGTCTTGCATAAGAGTTAACTCATAAAGCAATAATTCAAAGTAAAGGTATTGAAGCAACACAAAGGAAGATTAAGTTTCAGCGGTTGCTTTCAACTTGTAACATGTATATCTCATGGATAGTTGTCAATGTAAAGTAATATAACAAGTGCAATATGCAAGTATGTAGGAATCAATGCACAGTTCACACAAGTGTTTGCTTCTTGAGGTGGAGAGAAATAGGTGAACTGACTCAACATAAAAGTAAAAGAAAGGCCCTTCGCAGAGGGAAGCATCGATTGCTATATTTGTGCTAGAGCTTTGATTTTGAAAACATCAAGAGAGTATAAAAGTAAAGTTTTGAGAGGTGTTTGTTGTTGTCAACGAATGGTAGTGGGCACTCTAACCCCTTGCCAGACAACCTTCAAAGAGCGGCTCCCATTTTATTTTATTTTGGGTGGCACTCCTTCAACCTTTCTTTCACAAATCATGGCTAACCAAATCCTCGGGTGCCAACAATCTCATACCATGAAGGAGTGCCTTTTTATTTTAGTTTTATTATGATGACACTCCTCCCCACCTTTGCTTTCTCAAGCCATGGCTAACCGAATCCTTCGGGTGCCATCCAACAATCACATACCATGGAGGAGTGTCTATTTTTGTTAATTAATTTGGGACTGGGAATCCCATTGCCAGCTCTTTTGCAAAATTATTGGATAAGCGGATGAAGCCACTAGTCCATTGGTGAAAGTTGCCCAACAATATTGAAAGATAAACACCACATACTTCCTCATGAGCTATAAAACATTGACACAAATCAGAGGTAATAAATTTTGAATTGTTTAAAGGTAGCACTCAAGCAATTTACTTTGGAATGGCGGAGAAATACCATGTAGTAGATAGGTATGGTGGACACAAATGGCATAGTGGTTGGCTCAAGGATTTTGGATGCATGAGAAGTATTCCCTCTCGATACAAGGCTTAGGCTAGCAAGGTTATTTGAAACAAACACAAGGATGAACCGGTGCAGCAAAACTCACATAAAAGACATATTGAAAACATTATAAGACTCTACACCGTCTTCCTTGTTGTTCAAACTCAATACTAGAAATTATCTAGACCTTAGAGAGACCAAATATGCAAGCCAAATTTTAGCAAGCTCTATGTATTTCTTCATTAATAGGTGCAAAGTATATGATGCAAGAGCTTAATCATGAGCACAACAATTGCCAAGTATCACATTATTCAAGACATCATACCAATTACTACATGTAGCATTTCCCGTTTCCAACCATATAACAATTAACGAAGCAGTTTCAACCTTCGCCATGAAAATTAAAAGCTAAGAACACATGTGTTCATATGAACCAGCGGAGCGTGTCTCTCTCCCACACAAGCATTTATTCAAACAAAAACAAAAACAAAAGCACACAAACGCTCCAAGTAAAGTACATAAGATGTGGCCGTATAAAAATATAGTTTCAAGAGAAGGAACCTGATAATTTGTCGATGAAGAAGGGGATGCCTTGGGCATCCCCAAGCTTAGACGCTTGAGCCTTCTTGAAATATGCAGGGATGAACCACCGGGGCATCCCCAAGCTTAGAGCTTTCACTCTCCTTGATCATATTGTATCATCCTCCTCTCTTGACCCTTGAAAACTTCCTCCACACCAAACGAAACAAACTCATTAGAGGGTTAGTGCATAATCAAAAATTCACATGTTCAGAGGTGACACAATCATTCTTTACACACTTGCCCAAAGCTACTGGAAGTCAATGGAACAAAGAAATCCATCCCACATAGCAAAAGAGGCATGCGAAATAAAAGGCAGAATCTGTCAAAACAGAACAGTCCGTAAAGACAATTTTATTGAGGCACCAGACTTGCTCAAATGAAAATGCTCAAATTGAATGAAAGTTGCGCACATATCTGAGGATCACTCACGTAAATTGGCATAATTTTCTGAGTTACCTACAGAGAATTAGGCCCAAATTCGTGACAGTAAGAAATCTGTTTCTGCGCAGTAATCCAAATCTAGTATGAACCTTACTATCAAAGACTTTACTTGGCACAACAATGCAACAAAACTAAGATAAGGAGAGGTTGCTACAGTATTAAAAACTTCCAAGACACAAATAAAAAAACAAAATTGCTGTAGTAAAATAAACACATGGGTTATCTCCCAAGAAGTTCTTTCTTTATAGCCATTAAGATGGGCTCAACAGTTTTAATGATGCACTCGCAAGAAATAGTAGTTGAAGCAAAGAGAGCATCAAGAGGCAAATTCAAAACACATTTAAGTCTAACATGCTTCCTATGCAAAGAATCTTGTAAATAAACAAGTTCATGAAGAGCAAAGTAACAAGCATAGGAAGATAGAACAAGTGTAGCTTCAAAAATTTCAGCACATAGAGAGGTGTTTTAGTAACATGAAAATTTCTACAACCATATTTTCCTCTCTCATAATAACTTTCAGTAGCATCATGAGCAAACTCAACAATATAACTATCACATAAAGCATTCTTATCATGAGTCTCATGCATAAAATTATTACTACTCCCAACATAGGCATAATCAATTTTATTAGTTGTAGTGGGAGCAAATTCAACAAAGTAGCTATCATTATTATTCTCATCATCAAATATAGGAGGCATATTGTAATCATAATCAAATTTATCCTCCATAACAGGCGGCACCAAAAGGCTACTATCATTATAATCATCATAAATAGGAGGTAAAGTATCATCAAAGAAAATTTTCTCCTCAATGCTTGGGGGACTAAAAAGATCATGCTCATCAAAACCAGCTTCCCCAAGCTTAGAATTTTCCATAGCATTAGCAACAATAGTGTTCAAAGCATTCATATTAATAACATTCCCATTAGCATGCATATAAAGTTCCATGGGTTTTTTAATTCTCTCTTCAAACACATCATGTCCTAATTCAAGATAAAGTTCATAAAGATCTCTCATATTTTTGTTGTTTTCCATTATGCCTAACTAGTGTAAACAAGAAACAAAAAGATGCAATTGTAGGATCTAAAGGAAATAGCTTCGAGCACACACACAATGGCGCCAGAAAAGTACTGTTACCTGGAACCGGAGTATGAGTGCCTTTTACCTTTCCTCCCAACAACGGCGCAGAAAAGTGCTTGATGTCTACGGAGCTTCTATTCTGTAGACAGTGTTGGGCCTCCAAGAGCAGAGGTTTGTAGAACAGCAGCAAGTTTCCCTTAAGTGGATCACCCAAGGTTTATCAATCTCAGGGGAAGAGGTCAAAGATATCCCTCTCAAGCAACCCCCAACCACAAGCAAGAAGTCTCTTGTGTCCCCAACACACCTAATAGGTGCACTAGTTCGCGAAGAGATAGTGAAATACAGTGGTATGAAGTAACAGAAGTAGTAACGGCAGCAGAAGTAATGCCATGCTGGCGTGTAGTTGATGGTGGTGATATTGCAGACAGTACAGATGCAGTAGAACAGTAAATAAGCAGCGATAGCAGTATTTAGGAACAAGGCCTAGGGATCATACTTTCACTAGTGGACACTCTCAACATTGATCACATAACAGAATAAATAAATAGATAAATGCTAGACTCTACACTCTCTTGTTGGATGATGAACACCACTAACTGTGTAGGATTACACGAACCCTCAATGCCGGAGTTAACAAGCTCCACAATATTCGATGTTCATATTTAAATAACCTTAGAGTGCATGACAGATCAACACAACCAAACCAAGTACTAACATAGCATGCACTTGTCACCTTCACGCTACGAAAGGAGGCATAGATCACATCAATACTATCATAGCAATAGTTAACTTCATAATCTACAAGAGATCACAATCATAGCCTACGCCAAGTACTACACGATGCACACACTGTCACCATTACACCGTGCAGGAGGAATAGAGTACTTTAATAACATCACTAGAGTAGCACATAGATGAATAGTGATACAAAACTCATATGAATCTCAATCATGTAAAGCAGCTCATGAGATCATTGTATTGAAGTACATAGAGAGAGATTAACCACATAGCTACCGGTACAGCCCCTTAGCCTCGATGGAGAACTACTCCCTCCTCATGGGAGATAGCAGCGTCGATGAAGATGGCGGTGGAGATGGCAGCGGTGTCGATGGAGAGACCTTCCGGGGGCACTTCCCCATCCCGGCGGCGTGCCGAAGAGAGTCTGTCCCCGGATCTTGGCTTCGCGATGGTGGCTGCGAAGGTTTCTCGTACCGTGGCTTTTTCGTATCGAAGATTTTGGCCGGAGGCTTAAATAGGCGAGAGGCGGCGTCGAAGGTCAACGAGACGACACACTAGGGGGCGCGGCCAGGCCTGGGCCGCGCCACCTGTCGTCTGGGCCTGAGTGGCCCTCCTCCGGGTGGGGTGTTGGAAGCTTCGTGGGATTCTAAGATGCTGGGCGTTGATTTCGTCCAATTCCGAGAATATTTCCTTACTAGGATTTCGAAACCAAAAACAAACAGCAACTGGCCCTTCGGCATCTCGTCAATAGGTTAGTTCCGGAAAACGCATAAATATGACATAAAGTATGCATAAAACATGTAGATATCATCAATAATGTGGCATGGAACATAATAAATTATCGATACGTCGGAGACGTATCAGGCCACGTCGCCCTGTCATCTGGTGGCCCTGTGGCCCCCCTCTGGTTCCTCTCGGGTGTTCTGGAAGCTTCGTCCAATTATAAGATGCTGGGTGTTGATTTCGTCCAATTGAGAATATTTCCTTACTAGGATTTACGAAACCAAAAACAACTGGCACTTCGCATCTCGTCAATAGGTTAGTTCGGAAAACACATAAAAACGATATAAAGTGTGAACAAAACATGTAGGTATTGTCATAAAACAAGCATGGAACATAAGAAATTATCGATACGTTGGAGACGTATCTACTACCATCTTCAAGAAGAAGGGGAAAACAGAGAAGAAAGATCCTTGCTGAGTGTGTGGCGAGACAGGCCATTGGGCTAATCGTTGTCCACAACGCAAAGGAAATAAAGGTCAGGCTGGACAGAACTCAAATTCTGTCAACATGGTCATTGGCAACACAGGTGAAGGAACTACAGGGTATGGTAATATATTACCTACTGTTCTTTCGGTGTTTCAGCCCACAGAATGGTGGGTTGATACATGTGCTAATGTTCATGTGTGTGTTGACATCTCCATGTTTACCTCTTATCAGGCCCGAGGTTCCTCAGTAATGATGGGGAATGGGTTACATGCTACTGTTCGTGGTGTTGGCACGGTAGATCTGAAGTTTACTTCGGGAAAGATCGTGCAACTGAAGAACGTGCTGCATGTCCCTTCTATCAAGAATAATATCGTTAGTGGCTCCCGTCTTATGAAAGATGGGTTTAAGTTGGTGTTTGAGTCCAATAAAGTTGTACTGTCTAAGTATGGAACTTTTGTTGGAAAGGGATATGAATGTGAGGGAATGTTTCGCTTCTCTCTAGAAGACTTCTGTGATAATGTTGTGAACCATGTAAGCACTAGTGTTAATGAAACTAATGTTTGGCATTCACGACTTTGTCATGTTAATTTCGGTTGTATGTCGCGGCTTGCTGATATGTGTTTAATTCCAAAATTCTTAGTTGTGCTTGCAAGGGTATAATCACAAGTATGTATTAGTCCTAGGAAGGGCGGTACATTAGCATAGGTTCACCCACACAACACTTATCAAAACAATGAAGATTAATTAGCCGTATGTAGCGAAAGCACTAGACTAAAATCCCGTGTGTCCTCGAGAACGTTTGGTCATTATAAGTAAACAAACCGGCTTGTCCTTTGTGCTAAAAAGGATTGGGCCACTCGCTGCAATTGTTACTCTCGCACTTTACTTACTCGTACTTTATTCATCAGTTACATTAAAACCCCTCAGATACTTGTCTGTGAGCATTTACAGTGAATCCTTCATCGAAACTGCTTGTCAACACCCTTCTCCTCGTTGGGATCGACATTCTTACTTATCGAAGATACTACGATACACCCCTATACTTGTGGGTCATCAAGACTATTTTAGGCGCCGTTGCCGGGGAGTGAAGCGCTATTGGTAAGTGGAATTGGTAAGGAAATTTCTACTGTTTGTGCTGATTTTATTTCTGCCTGCTGCCATAATTCATTATGGAGAGATCTTCTCTTGAGTTTTTATTTGGAAAATCTACTACTACTGCAAAGGTAGTGGATGAGGCGCCAGGTGAGGAAGAAATACCATACAAAATACCTATGAAAATTATTGAACGTGTAGTGGATAACCGTTATACAGGGGATGGAACTGTCCACCCTGGAAATCATTTACTATTCTTACATGAATTATGCGGTTTATTCAAGTGTGCAGGTATTGCTATGGATGAAGTGAGGAAGAAACTATTCTCTATATCGCTGTCTGGTAAAGCGGTGCATTGGTATAAATTACTGGATAATGGGGATTCTCTTGAATGGAATGATATTGTGCCCCGGTTTTATTCTAAGTTCTATCCTCCAAGTGAAATTCACAAGGATCGGAACCGCATATATAATTTTTGGCCTCATGATGGAGAGAGTATTGCCCAAGCGTGGGGAGATTGAAGTCTTTAATGCTCAAATGCCCCATTCATGAGCTTCCTGGTAATGTTATTATTGATAATTTCTATGCAAGACTTTCTTTTGAAGACAAGACCTTGCTGGATACTTCTTGTTCTGGATCATTCACGCGCAACAAAGAAGAGTTTAAAAGGGACCTTCTTAATCGGATCCGAAAATACTGAAGGATGGGAGAACGACAAAGATAGAGAATCAGGTATAAATTATGATTACAAATGCATTGAAGCTTTTATGGATACTGATAAATTTCGTAATATGAGTGCTACTTATGGTCTTGATTCTCAAGTTGCTGCAAATCTTTATAAAGCTTTTGCCTCTCATTATGAATTGCCTAAGAAGAATTTTGATAAGTATCATGAACCGTATAAAGATAAAATTGATTCATCTATTAATAAATATGTTGTAGTTGAAACTGTTGATCATGTTATTCCTGAAGCTTATATTGAAAAAACTCCTTTCCTGCTAAAATGAAGAGTACTCGGTTATAAATAGTGCGGTTCATAAAAGTGAAAAGAAACCTATAGAACCTCAAGAACAAATAAAAGTTGAACCTGCTGTTGCAATAGTTAAAGATCTTGTGACTGAAAATGTGGAGGATGGTCATATTATTTTCTGTGAAGATGCTTCTAATATTGTTTCACATCCTAATAAGTCTAAGCAAGCTAGTGTTCCTATGCTATCTGTTAGAATTGGAGATCATTGTTATTATGGTTTATGTGATATTGGTGCAAGTATTAGTGCTATTCCTTATGAGCTTTACACGGAGATTATGCACGAAATTGGTTCTTGTGAACTTGAAGATATTGATGTGGTTATTCGGTTGGCTAATAGAGAAACTATCTCTCCAATTGGTATTGTTCGAGATGTGGAAGTTCTATGCGGTAAGATTAAATATCCTGCTGACTTTTTGGTACTTGGTTCTGCTGCTAGTAAATATTGTCCTATCATTTTTGGTAGACCTTTTCTAAATACTTGTGGAGCTATTATAGATTGCAAGAAAGAGAAAATTTTGACTAAATTTGCTGGTGAATCTTATGAGTTTAACTTCTCTAAATTTACCAAAACTCCTTATAAAGCTGATTTGCCTAATAATGATTTTAGAGTTGAACAGTGTGCATCTATTGCTCTTGCTCCTAATAATCCTTTGCAGCAACATTTGGAGAATAGTGAGAGTGAAGTTTTTAGGGAAGAAAGAGATGAGCTTGATGAAATTTTCCTTCGTCAACCTATTCTTAAGCATGATTTACCGGTAGAAGATCTGGGTACAACACCACCACCAAAGGAAGATCCTGTCTTTGATTTAAAACCATTGCCTGATAATCTTAAATATGCTCATATTGATGATAAGAAAATATATCCTGTTATTATTAGTTCTAAGCTTACAGAGTTTGAAGAAGAAAGGTTATTGGAAATATTGAAGAAACACCGAGGTGCTATTGGCTACACTCTTGATGACTTGAAGGGGATTTCTCCCTCTATTTGCCAACACGCCATTAATATGGAAGATGATGCGAAGCCTGTTGTTGAACCTCAGCGTCGTCTAATTCCTAAAATGAAGGATGTGGTAAGAAATGAGGTATTAAGACTTCTTGAAGCTGGTATTATATATCCTATTGCTGATAGTAGATGGGTTAGTCCTGTGCATTGTGTTCCTAAGAAAGGAGGAATGACTTTTGTGCCTAATGATAATGATGAGCTCATACCTCAAAGAGTAGTTGTAGGGTATAGAATGTGCATTGATTATCGTAAAGTTAATAAGGTTACTAAAAAGATCATTACCCTTTGCCTTTTATTGATCAAATGTTAGAAAGGTTATCTAAAAATACTCATTTTTGCTTTCTTGATGGTTATTCTGGGTTTTCACAAATTGCTGTTAAAACTAAGGATCAAGAGAAAACCACTTTCACTTGTCCCTATGGAACTTATGCTTATAGACGTATGCCTTTTGGTTTATGTAATGCTCCTGCTACTTTTCAAAGATGCATGTCTACTATTTTTCATGGCTTTTGCGAGAATATTGTAGAGGTATTCATGGATGATTTTTCTGTCTATGGAAATTCTTTTGATAATTGCTTGCGAACCTTGATAAAGTTTTGCAGAGATGTGAAGAAACTAACCTTGTTCTTAATTGGGAGAAATGCCATTTTATGGTTAATGAAGGAATTGTATTGGGACATAAAATTTCCGAGAGAGGTATTGAAGTTGATAGAGCTAAAGTTGAAGCAATTGAGAAGATGCCCTATCCTAGGGATGTTAAAGGTATTCGTAGTGTTCTTGGTCATGCTGGGTTTTATAGGAGGTTTATTAAAGACTTCTCCAAGATTTCAAAGCCTCTTACTAATCTTCTTCAAAAAGATGTACCTTTTGTTTTTGATGATGATTGTAAGGAAGCTTTGAAACTCTAAAGAAAGCCTTAACAAGCGCTTATAGTTGAACCTCTGATTGGAACTTACCATTTGAAATAATGTGTGATGCTAGTGATTTTGCTGTAGGCGCTGTTCTTGGACAGCGAGTAAATAAAAAATTGAATGTTATTCATTATGCTAGTAAAACCCTTGATGCTGCTCAAAGAAATTATGCTACTACTGAAAAAGAATTGTTAGCTAGTCTTTGCTTGTGATAAGTTTAGATCTTATATTGTTGATTCAAAAGTTACTATTCATACTGATCATGCTGCAATCAGATACCTTATGCAAAAGAAAGATGTTAAGCCAAGGCTTATTAGATGGGTACTTCTGTTGCAAGAATTTGATTTACATATTGTAGATAGGAAAGGTGCTGATAATCCTGTATATTTGTCTAGATTGGAAAATATTGCTTATGATCCTGTTCCCGTTAATGATAGTTTTCCAAATGAACAATTGGCTGTAATAAAGGTGAGCTCACGAGACAGTCCTTGGTATGCTGATTATGCTAACTTTATTGTTTCCAAGTACTTGCCTCCAACCTTTTCAGCTCAGCAAAGGAGGAAATTCTTTTATGACTTGAGGCATTATTTCGGGATGACCCACACTTATATAAAGAAGGAGTGGATGGTATTCTGCGAAGATGTGTCCCGAATATGAACAGCAAGAGATATTGGTAAATGTCATGGTAGTGCTTATGGAGGACATCACGCTGGAGATAGAACCGCGCAAAAGGTTCTACAATCAGGTTTTTATTGGCCAACTCTCTTCAAAGATGCAAGGAAGTTCATTTTATCTTGTGATGAATGTCAAAGGGTTGGTAATATCTCCAGGCGCATAATGAAATGCCTATGAATTATACTCTTGTTATTGAACCGTTTGATTGTTGGGGATTTGACTTCATGGGACCTTTTCCCTCTTCAGAACACTCATATATACTTGTTGCTGTTGATTATGTTACTAAATGGGTGGAAGCCATACCTACAAAAAGTGTTGATGGTGAGACTTCTTTAAAGATGCTTTTAGATATTATTTTTCCTAGATTTGGAGTTCCTAGATATATTATGACTGATGGAGGTTCTCATTTTATTCATGGAGGTTTTAGAAAAACTCTTGCTAAATATGGTATTAATCATAGAATTGCTTCCGCTTATCATCCTCAAACTAGTGGGCAAGTAGAACTATCAAATAGAGAAATTAAATCTATCTTGCAAAAGACTGTTAATAAAACTAGAAAGAATTGGGCTAGTAAATTGAAGGAAGCACTATGGGCTTATAGAACTGCTTATAAAAATCCCATGGGAATGTCACCTTATAAAATGGTTTATGGAAAAGCTTGTCATTTACCTTTAGAACTAGAGCACAAAGCTTATTGGGCTGTTAGAGAATTAAATAAAGATCCTAAATTAGCTGGTAATAAGAGGTTGCTGCAATTAAGTTCTCTAGATGAATGGAGAAGTGAGAGCTTATGAAAATGCTAAACTCTTTAAAGAAAAGTTAAAAAATGGCATGATAGAAGGATTATCAAAAGAGAATTTAATATTGGGGATAAAGTCCTATTGTATCGGTCTCGTCTCAGATTCTTTGTAGGGAAATTACTCTCGAAATGGGAAGGACCATATGTTGTTGAGGAGGTGTATCGTTCAGGAGCAATTAAAATTAGCTCTCTCCAAGGCAATGCCACACAAGTGGTGAATGGACAAAGACTCAAGCATTATATCTCGGGTGATTCTTACAATGTAGATGTTGATGTTATTCGAGTGGAAACACCGGAGGCTTTCATCAAAGGTCAAATTGACAGTCCGCGAACTCGACTTTGAATAGGTAACAGATCTTGGTAATAAAAAGTTATTTACTTTCCGAACAATGTTTTTGTTGTTTTTGGAAAATATGAAAAATTACGAGATCGAAACGGAGTGGAGGAGACGCACGAGCGTGCCCTCATAGGCGGCGCGGGGCCCAGGCTGCCGCGCCGCCCTGTAGATGGGCACTCGTCGCCTCTTTCCGACTTCTGGTTCGGTACTTTCCTTATGACATACAAATTCTGATATATAATCCCGGACCCTGGAGGTCCGTATATCATTTCTCGACGTGTTTGTTTCGAGCTGTTTTATGATTTGCTTCGGATCTAGAGTCATCATGTCTTCGTCGGAAACTCCGAAGGACAGCCCCTGCAAGGACGTTGACAACTTGTACATGGAGGAGCTGAGGATGCACCCCAAGGAGTTGCTGCTCGTTGAGGGAGAACTGCAGATCAAGGATGTCCAGGGTCCTAAAGGAGAAGGAAGCTTGGAAGACAGGATGGAGAAGCTAGAACAAGAGGTCTTCAAATACAAGAAGATGGCTGAGCGTGAGGTGGACATCTTCCACAAGATTGTGTCTGAACTTATTGATGCACACGAGAAGGAGACTGCAAAGCTATGGGGCGACATCCTCTCACTTGACACCACCAACAAACTCCAAGCTCAACTCTATGACGTTCAGAATCAGAACTGTGAGTATGAAAACAGGTTTAAACACATGAGCTATGCTGCTAGTTTCAGGATTCCCGAGACCAAGATGTCGTTTGTTGATGGAGAGCCTCTTCCTTGGAAGTCTGATGATGGGAATTCATCACCACCATCGCCGAAGGAGTAATTCATCATCAGTATTGGCATCCCCTTGGTTTGTTCCAAGCTTGGGGAGTGCCGCGGTATCACATCATCACTATCTTTTACTTTTTATTGTCAAGTAGTGTCATATCATGAGTAGAGAAGTTATCATATAAGATGGGTTGCAGTGTGGAAGTATCTCTCCTTTAGTTGGTTATCTATGTATCCCTTGGTGTGAGTTATCGTTATGGAATATTAATGAGAAGTCCTATCATTTACATATTGCACATCTTATTTTAGTTTGCAATCTCTATTATATAATTGATCTTGTTATTAGTATTGGTATCACTTTGGGAGCATTGAATAAATCTATTTGGTTTTGGCAAACTTAGCATTGGTCAATAGCAACAACACTTTGAGGTTTAAGTAGAAAGAGAAATACATGTAGTTGTTTCATTTCTTTCTTTCTTGTTAGCTCATAGCTTATTATTCTGAAGTTAAAATTGTTTGTGCTTACAAGGAAGATGCATGATTATTTCTATCACATGTATATTTGTTTGTTTCCCTAGACTCTTATGCTTGCTAATTAACCTTTCTAGCCAAAGACCTGTACTGAGAGGGAATACTTCTTGTGCATCCAAACCTTAACCCAAACCTATGCCATTTGTGTCCACCATAACTACCTACTACATGGTATTTCCTGCCATTCCAAGTAAATACTTCGTGTGCTACCTTTAAATAATTCAAAATTTACTATCTCTTATTTGTGTCAATGTTTTATAGCTCATGAGGAAGTATGTGGTGTTTTATCTTTCAATCTTGTTGGGCAACTTTCACCAATGGACTAGTGGCTTCATCCACTTATCCAATAATTTTGCAAAAAGAGCTGGCAATGGGATTCCCAGTCCCAAATTAATTAACCTAAATAGACACTCCTCCATGGTATGTGATTGATGGACGGCACCCGAAGGATTCGGTTAGCCATGGCTTGTGTAAGCAAAGGTTGGGGGGAGTGTCATCATAATAAAACTAAAATAAAAAGGCACTCCTTCATGGTATGAGATTGTTGGCAGGCACCCGAGGATTCGGTTAGCCATGGTTTGTGAAAGAAAGGTTGGAAGGAGTGCCACACAAAAATAAAAATAAAATGGGAGCCGCTCTTTGGAGGTTTGTCTGGCAAGGGGTTAGAGTACCCGCTACCATTCGTTGACAACAACAAACACCTCTCAAAATGTTACTTTCATTCTCTTTATATGATTTCAAAACTGAAAAAGCTCTAGCACATGATTTAATCCCTGCTTCCCTCTGCGAAGGGCCTGTCTTTTACTTTATTTTGAGTCAGTAAACCTATTTCCCTCCATCTTAAGCAAGCATTTGAGTTGTTGTGATCAAACCATTATATTGTGATTTACCTCATCATGTCTTTTACTTTTCCTTGTTTAGTACAAGTTTTATCTGCATGAATATAGCTTTGAAAGTTATCAATGATCATGAGGAGACTATTATGATTGAGTATGCAAGTTGTGCCATATAAACTTTAACATGAGAGCGCTGCTCAATAAGATAAGTATAACCTGTTAATTGTTCTTTGACCAAGAACGAAGTTTGCCATCACCAACTATGATTTCTTATGCACCTTTATCTGTGATTACCTTATACTTGTTTCAAGTTGAATTATATGAGGAAGTTGTTTACTAGAATGTCTTGTGTGAATGAATATGATGCTTCTTGTCCGTATTTTATTTATCGACTCTTCACTCCATAAACATGTGGTTTGAGTTCAGTTTCGCTTGGGGACAAGCGAAGTCTAAGCTTGGGGGGATACGTCCAATTTGCATCACTATTTTATATCATAATTCTTGTTATTCATTGATATATTTCATATTTGGAGATGATACTTATGTTATTTCATCTATTTTGCATGATTCATGATTATTGGAGGATCGCGCACCGGAGTCAGGATTCTGCTGAAAAGCGCCGTTAGAATGCAATATTTCGGAAGATCAACAGTTGACGGAAATTATATGGAAAATCCTATTTTTCCAGATGACGAAGGGAGCCAGAGGGGGAGCCGAGGGGACCCGAGGTGGGCCCACCTCATAGGCCGGTGCGGCCCAAGGCCTGGCCGCGCCGCCCTGTGAGGAGGGGGCCCACAACCCCTCTCGCCTCCTTTTCTTCGCGAACGTCTTCGTCCCGAAAACCTAAGCTCCAGGGATAGGTCGCGAAGATTCACGGCCGCCTGCGGGGCGGAGAACACAGAGAGAAAAGAGCTCTCCCGCTGAGATCCAAATTCCCTCCTGGAGGGGGAAATCGACGCCATCGTCACCATCATCGAGTTGGACATCATCTCCATCATCATCATCATCATCATCATCATCATCATCTCCATCATCATCACCGCCGTCTCCACCGCTGCACATCGTCACCGCTGTAACAATTTGGGTTTGATCTTGATTGTTTGATAGGGGAAACTCTCCCGATGTTGATTTCTACTAGTTATTGATGCTATTGAGTGAAACCATTGAACCAAGGTTTATGTTCAGATTGTTATTCATCATCATATCATCTCTGATCATGTTCCATATGATGTCTCGTGAGTAGTTCGTTTAGTTCTTGAGGACATGGGTGAAGTCTAAATGTTAGTAGTGAAGTATGGTTGAGTAATATTCAATGTTATGATATTTAAGTTGTGGTGTTATTCTTCTAGTGGTGTCGTGTGAACATCGACTACACGACACTTCACCTTTATGGGCCTAGGGGAATGCATCTTATACTCGTTTGCTAATTGCGGGGTTGCCGGAGTGACAGAAACCTAAACCCCCGTTGGTATATCGATGCAGGAGGGATAGCAGGATCTCAGAGTTTAAGGCTGTGGTTAGATTTATCTTAATTACTTTCTTGTAGTTGCGGATGCTTGCAAGGGGTATAATCACAAGTATGTATTAGTCCTAGGAAGGGCGGTACATTAGCATAGGTTCACCCACACAACACGTATCAAAACAATGAAGATTAATTAGCCGTATGTAGCGAAAGCACTAGACTAAAATCCCGTGTGTCCTCGAGAACGTTTGGTCATTATAAGTAAACAAACCGGCTTGTCCTTTGTGCTAAAAAGGAGGGCCACTCGCTGCAATTGTTACTCTCGCACTTTACTTACTCGTACTTTATTCATCTGTTACATTAAAACCCCACGAATACTTGCTCAGGCATTTACGAGAATCCTTCATCGAACTTGTAACGCTGCTTGCTGATATCGACATTTTATTATCGAAATACACCGATCTAAGTGCCATGCTTGTGTGCAAGCAAAGCAGCCCCGCAAGCCTCACAAGCCTGCGAAGGAAAGAAACTTGGCACCACTAGAGCTCATACATTCAGATCTATGTGAGATGAATGGTGAGTTGACAAGAGGTGGAAAGAAATATTTCATGACTTTGATTGATGATTCCACTAGGTAATGTTATGTGTATCTCCTGAAAACTAAAGATGAGGCTCTTGATTTCTTTAAAATCTATAAGGCTGAAGTTGAGAACCAACTTGAAAGAAAGATAAAAAGGGTTCGGTCCGATCGTGGTGGAGAGTACTTTTCTAATGAGTTCAATTTATTCTGTGCGGAACATGGCATAATCATGAGAGGATGCCTCCCAATTCCCCACAATCCAATGGGATTGCGGAAAGGAAAAAACCGTACTCTAACAGATTTGGTTAACACCATGTTAGATGTTTCGGGTTTATCCAAGGAGTGGTGGGGGAGGCTATATTGACTTCGTGTCATGTCCTAAACCGTGTTCCAACCAAGAATAAAGAGATTACCCCTTATGAGGAATGGGAAAAGAAAAGGCCATCACTCTCCTACCTACGAACTTGGGGCTGTTTGGCTAAAGTGAATTTGCCAATCACCAAGAAGCAAAAGCTTGGACCGAAAACCATGTACTGTGTCTTTCTTGGCTATGTTGCCCATAGAATTGCTTATAGATTTCTTGTGGTGAAATATGGATTGGACGACATGAATGTTGGCACTATCTTTGAATCAAGAGATGCTACATTCTTTGAGGATATATTTCCTATGAGAGATATGCATGTCATGTCTAGTTGGGAATCTGATCCAATACATGAAACTCCTATGGAGTCTGATGAGGAATCTGATGATGAGAGTTCAGATTCTGATGAAGATGACAATGAAGCTCCCACAAGGAGCAAGAGACAAAGGATTGCAAAGTCTTTTGGTAATGATTTCATTGTGTATCTTGTGGATGATACTCCCACTACCATTTCAGAAGCTCTCGCATCTCCTGATGCAGACTACTGGAAGGAAGCGGTTCAAAGCGAGATGGATTCCATCTTGGCTAATGGAACGTGGGAGTTAACTGAGCGTCCTTATGGGTGCAAACCTGTAGGATGTAAATGGGTATTTAAGAAGAAGCTTCGAGCTGATGATACTATTGAGAAGTACAAACTCGGCTTGTAGCCAAAGGCTATACCCAAAAGAAAGGCGAAGATTTCTTCGATACTTCACCTGTGGCGAGATTGACCACCATTCGAGTACTACTATCATTGGCTGCCTCACACGGTCTTCTCGTTCATCAAATGGACGTTAAGAAGGCTTTCCTAAATGGAGAGTTGGATGAGGAAATTTACATGGAACAGCCTGATGGTTTCGTACTTGAAGGTCAAGAAAGAAAGGTGTGTAAATTAAAGAAATCTTTGTATGGTCTCAAAAAAGCACCCAAATAATGGCATGAGAAGTTTGAAAGAACTCTGACATCTGTGGGCTTTGTTGTTAATGAAGCCGACAAATGTGTGTACTACCGCCATGGTGGGGGTGAGGGAGTTGTCCTATGCTTGTATGTGGATGACATACTAATTTTTGGGACAAGTCTCAAAGTGATTGAGGAGGTCAAAACCTTCTTATCTCAGTGTTTCGAGATGAAAGATCTTGGAGAAGCTGATGTTATATTGAACATCAAGTTATTAGGAGATGAGAATAATGGGATTACACTTGTACAATCTCATTATGTTGAGAAGGTGTTGAGCAGATTTGGCTATGCTGATTGCAAATCTTCTCTCACACCTTATGATCCTAGTGTCTTGCTTCGAAAGAATGAAAAGGCAACTAAAGATCAATTGAGATACTCTCAAATCATTGGTTCACTCATGTATTTAGCTTGCGTTACGAGGCCTGATATCTCGTTTGCTGTATGCAAACTTAGCCGGTTTGTGGCCAACCGGGAGATGATCATTGGCATGCTCTTGAGAGAGTGATGCGCTATCTAAAGAGAACCATGAGTTATGGAATTCATTATACCGGGTATCCAAGAGGAGTTGAAGGGTATAGTGATTCCAATTGGATTTCAGATGCTAAGATGAAGGCCACAAGTGGATATGTTTTCACTCTTGGTGGTGGCGCTTTTTCCTAGAAGTCTTGCAAGCAGACCATCTTAACGAGGTGAACTATGGAAGCAGAACTCACAACATTAGATACAGCTATTGTCGAAGCGGAATGGCTTCGTGAGCTCTTTATGGACTTGCCTATGGTTGAAAAACCAATACTGGCCATCCTCATGAACTGTGATAATCAAACTGTGATTATTAAAGTGAAAAGTTCTAAGGATAATATGAAAAGTTCAAAACATATAAAGAGGAGATTGAAGTCTGTCAGAAAACTGAAGAACTCAGGAGTGATAGCATTGGATTATGTCCAAAGTGCTAAAAATCTGGCAGATCCTTTCACAAAAGGACTATCAAGAAACATGATAGACCTTGCATCGTGGGAGATGAGTTTGAGACCCACCTGAGTTTCCGAGGGGGTAACCCAACCTAAGTGATCGGAAATTCCGTGAACTAGGACCTGGGAAAACAAACCGGAGTAACTGAGTTGAGAGAAAATTTAATACTCCCACTCCGCTGCAGATGCAATTCTCTCATAGTTACTGTAAGGCGGGCTGACAATGTGTTAATGTGTTCTGAGCGGCTCTTAATGAGCGAAGATGTTGTCCTACATGGTGATCTTTAAAGAACACACCTATATGAGTAACACTGATGGTCACAGTGTGTGAGATTTTGGTGAATCTCTAGTAAGCTCATGAAGGGCCGAGGAGTATGACTTATAAGCTCCACCCGAGGGGAAGGCTATGGTAGCCTAGTACCGTGCCGACATTGATTGAAACTTGCTGCACAAAGATTGACAATTCAAGGCATGGTCCATTGTTCAGTTGTAGTCAAGCGTAACTCCTTGTCTAGGTGGAAGTTCAACTTAATAGTCTCCACTGAAGTGCAGGTATATTAAACAGTGAATTAAACTAACGTGTCATCTGTTGTGCATATGAGATCTAGTGGGGGATTGTTGAATGTAGATGGGCTGCAGTCTAGTAAGGCAGCTCATGTAGTCTACAATTCCTGAAATCTCAAAGCCCATCACGTTGACAGTTTGGGACAGCTTTGGGGGACAAAGTATAGTCCCACATTGCTAGTTGGAAGAGAGCTGGAGTGGTATATAAGGGTAACTGTTCTAGTCCTTCCAAGTGAGTGAGAATAGAAGGAGCCCTCGCGCACTCCTCCTCGCCCACCCAGCCTCGGCTCGTCTCGTCACGCACGCACGTCGCGTTTCGTGACTCGAGTTCGAGTTCGAGACACACTAAAGGAAGCCTAAATTTTTTCTTGGTGCACCAATTAAATTGGGTACGTGTCGACCTGCATGTGCATACTCGCCGCGTGTCCCTGGCTTCCTACACGTGGCAACGCGGTCGGGTCGGCTCTTCTCCTAGGCTATACAAGGAGACATATCAGATCTGGAGAACACAACTCTCAGAACTCTCTAGTCCGTCTCTCTCACGAAGTTCCTTTTGCTGCGCTACTCTCTAGTCTTCCCCATCCCGGCGACTGCGTGCACAGCAGGCCTCCGAAACCCCGTCCGTTGAGATCTTGCACCGGGAGACGGGCGATAAGGTTTTTGGGGAGCGTCCCGGCGCGACTGCTCGTTGCTATTCGTGCTCTTCTTCCCCGGTTCGATTGCTTCATCGCCGACTCCGACTACACCATGGGCGACAGCAACAATTCCCATGATGTTGGTGCCTGTTGGTACGACCTCCCCGGTCGCGATGTACGTGCTTTTCCTCTCATACCTTGCACTGCTACTTGTTCCATGTTCAGATTTGATGCATGTGCTTAGTCTGAGTATGTGGTTAAGTATGCTTGTGCATCTGGAATGTTGCTTTCGGTAATTAAACTCACACGGAAATTGCCTAATAATCTAACAATATCTTGGAGTAGTATCATAGTCATGTTATATTCATTGTTTTTTAGAATCTCAATGTAAATTTATGTACAAGGTTTGTTTGCATTAACATTTCTTGTTGGTTGCGCTATGATACGGTATCTACCTATGTTACTCTAGTCTTCTCTCTCTTCCTTAATTAGCTGCCACATCAGCATTTTTGTGGGATCAATATGCATGATACTAGCTATAATAGCACTATGGCTAGCCTAACAACAACGCGTAACTTGTAGCTAGGTTTTCTCTACAATGACTCTACTTTTAACTTAATACACGACTTATAGCTGGGTTTTCTCTCTCCAAAGATGCAAAGCTTTTGCATCTTGATGTATTAATAGAAATAAAGTATTTATAATCTTAGGAATATTGTAGAAGCACTAAGAGCATCTCTAAGGCTGGTCATAGTGCATAGTATCATATACTAGTATCATGCATATGATACTTGTCTATGATACTATCTCTATAGTGGGTGGTATTATAGTGTAGTATCATAAACTTGTAAATTTATTATTTTTTAGAATCCCAATGTAAATCTATGTACAAGATCTATTTGGTATCTCCTCATCAATTAGGTGCCACATCATCATTTTTGTGGGCCTAGGATGCATGATACTACCTATGATACTAGCACTATGGCCAGCCTAAGAGCGTTCCATAATTTGCCTCATCCCTTAGAAACTACCTTTTTAATGGTGCCCACCCATCTCGTTGACTCTGTAGCACGCGCTGCCACCCCGCCCGCCCCTCCCCCCCAGACGTGTCGCTGACATTAAACCAACACCGACATGAATAGCTACCGTCCCACCTGCAACGCGTCATTGTTGTTTCTCCATGCTACATTCCTTCTCACTGCCACTGGTCGGGCCTCCCGATGGTGGAGCAGTGGGATGTCGGCTTCCTCTACGTCCCCTCCGACGACGAGTACTAGGTTTAGTTTAATTTAGTCTAAATTTCGCACAAATCCCCTTTCAAAATTTCCTAAATTTTTAATGATATTTGTGTCGTTTGTTCAAATTGGTGAGTTTGAAAATTAAAATATAAATATGGTTCGGTCCGGAGTCTCTGCTAGCCCCAAAGGGATGGAGGACGCGAGGAACTTAAGGTTTGGCCTAAGTACAGATGGAATGAATCCTTTTGGGGAGCAGAGCTGCAGTCATAGCACTTGGCCTGTAACTCTATGTATCTATAACCTTCCGCCTTGGTTGTGCATGAAGCGGAAGTTCATTATGATGCAAGTGCTCATCCAAGGCCCAAAGCAACCCGGCAACGACATTGATGTGTACCTACAGCCATTATTTGAAGAACTCTTACAGTTGTGGAGCAAACCAGGGTACATGCATGGGATGAGTACAAACAGGAGTCACGAACCGTTGCGGACCATCAATGATTGGCCTGCTCTTAGTAACCTTTCAGGACAGACAAACAAGGGATACAATGCATGCACGCACTGTTTAGATGAGACCGAAGGTGCCTATTTGCATAAATGTAAGAAGGTTGTGTACCTGGGGCATCGTCGATTTCTTCCAAAGAGGCACCCCGTCAGAAAGAAAGGCAATCATTTCGGAGGTGAGCAGATCGCCGGGTGAAGCCTGAACTCCGTACCGGTGATGCTTTACTTGATATGGTCAAGGACCTAAAAGTAATCTTTGGAAAGGGTCCTGGCGGCCAATCTGTTCCGAATGACGACGTTACCGGACACGCACCCATGTGGAAGAAAAAATCTATATTTTGGGATCTACCCTATTGGAAAGTCCTAGAGGTCCGCTCTTCAATCGACGTGATGCACGTGACGAATAATCTTTGCGTGAACCTGCTAGGTTTCTTAGGCATGTATGGGAAGACAAAAGATACACCAGAAGCACGGGAGGACCAGTATCGTATGAAAGTCCCAAAAGACAAGCAAGAACAGGATTGCAAGGATACAGGGAGTCGCTTAAGTCCTGCCAGCTACGCTCTTACCAAAGCAGAGAAGGATATCTTTTTTGAAGTCCTTTACAGTATCAAGGTCCCGTCTGGCTTCTCCTCCAATATAAAGGGAATTATAAATATGGAGAAGAAAACATTCCAGAACCTGAAGTCGCATGACTGCCACATTATTATGACGCAGTTGCTTAGGTTGCAGGGGGGCTTCTGCCGGAAAATGTTCGAATACCCATTGTGAAGCTATGTGCATTCCTTAATGCGATATCTCAGAAGGTAATCGATCCAGCTAGTCTTCCAAGGTTACAGAAGGATGTGGTGCAATGTCTTGTTAGCTTTGAGTTGGTGTTTCCACCATCTTTCTTCAATATTATGACACATCTCCTGGTTCACCTTGTCGAAGAGATTGCCATCCTCGGTCTGTCTTTCTACACAATATGTTCCCCTTCGAGAGGTTCATGGGGGTCTTAAAGAAATATGTTCATAACCGTGCTAGGCCAGAAGGAAGCATCTCCAAGGGCTATGGAACAGAGGAGGTCATCGAGTTCTGTGTTGACTTCATTCCTGACCTTAAGTCGATTGGTGTTCCTGAATCGCGACATGAGGGGCGACTAAGTGGAAAAGGCACGCTAGGAAGGAAATCAATGATATGTAGGGACGGCATTTCTTTCACTCAAGCACACTACACAGTTCTACAAAGTTCCACCTTGGTGGCCCCGTATATCACTGATCACAAGAATATTGTGCGCTCAGAACATCTGGGGCAGTCTGAAGACTGGATTACGCATAAACATATGCAGACATTCGGCGGTTGGCTCCGAGAACATCTCATGAATAACAACAATATTGTAGATCAGTTGTACATGTTGGCTGGGTCACCATCTTCGACTATAGTGACTTTCCAGGGGTACGAGATAAATGGAAATACCTTCTACACGTTCGCCCAAGATAAAAAGAGCACCAACCAAAACAGTGGTGTCCGCATTGATGCAACAAACACTAGCAGTGGCCAAAAGGACACATATTATGGTTACATAGAGGAGATATGGGAACTTGACTATGGACCTTCTTTTAAGGTCCCTTTATTTCGGTGCAAATGGTTCAAGCTGGATGGAAAAGGGGTAAAGGTAGACCAGCTGTACGGAATGACAATAGTGGATACCAACAATCTTGGTTACAGAGACGAACCATTCGTCCTAGCCAATGATGTGGCTCAGGTTTTCTATGTGAAGGACATGTCCTCTAGACCGAAGAAAAGAAAACATAAGGAAACGAGCTCATCCAATGAGCCAAAGCGTCACATAGTTCTTTCAGGGAAAAGAACCATCGTGGGAGTCGAGGACAAGACGGACATGTCAGAAGATTATAATAAGTTTGCTGAAATTCCGCCCTTCACAGTGAACATTGATCCAACCATCGCGTTAAATGCTGAAGATACTCCATGGTTACGGTCGAAGCGATCATAATGTACCTTGAGCTCATACTGTGAAGCGTTTGTTGTGATATGTATCAGTAACATTGGTCGTTTGAACTAAATGCAATTATCCAAGTTTATTATTTTTCTAGATACACATGTTTGCAAATTTATCCTCACCTACTGGTTGTTGGGTGTATATATAGTAGCAGCTTCCGAGCGGGACTTGCGGGAAGAGTTACTCGGGCGGTGTGTGCCTCCAGATAATCCCCTCCCCCCAGATGAAACCACCCCAGATAAGGCAAATAACAGATAAAAGGGGTATATAAACTAATCAACCGTCTTTAGCACCGGTTCCAGCCATTAACCGGGATAAAACGACAACGACTTTATTGAAATTTAACAAGATACGGTAACTAAACTTAAACTAAAATAACAACTTCTACTAGTTCTTCCGCGCATCCGCTGCTGCCCTCCTGGCTGCCGCCTCCTGCCGCAGCTCCTCCTCACGATGACGCTTATGCATCTCCTCACTATCCAGATCCATCACACGCGGCCGCTTATGCAGCTCCTGGAGACTCTTCCTCTCAAATGCTTCTATGGTAGCCGCTAGCGCTGCCTCCTCCCACCCTCTATCTCTGCGAGCTGCGGGTCCACCTCATCCGCTGCTGCCCTCTGATTGCCGCCTCTTGCCGCAGCAGCTCCTCCCACTCCTCTATCTCCGCGAGCTGCGGGTCCACTTCCACCGGCGGCGGGTGCGGCTTTGGGGGCATTGTGCAATGGGCTAGGGTTTGGTGATGAGTGAAATGGGAGACACGGGGGCGTACTATTTATAGAGGGCGTTTAGGCGGGAAATCTCCGCGCTGCGCGTCGTGGCGGGAAAATATCCCGCGCGGCGTCGTGGCGCAGAAAATGTCCCGCGCGGTGTCGTGGCGGGAACATATCCCGCGCGGCGTCGTGGCGGAAACCCGCGCAGCGTCGTGGCGGGAACTCGATCCCGCGCGAATCAGAGAAAAAAGGCGGGAAGAAAGCAAAAATTTCAGCCGAAATTTGACCCTTTTGCACCGGTTCGTGGCTGGAACCGGTGCAGGTCTTTTGCATTCCAGCCACGAACCGGTGCAAAAGGGTCCAGTATAACTGCCCCCGCGCGCCCCTTCTTCTCCATTTCGCGCGAGGACGCCGGGCGAAACTCTGCCAATTTTTCCTCCCGCCCGCCGCCGCCGACTGCGCCACCCGGCCGTCGGCCGTCGCCCGCGCCCGCCACACGCCGTCGCCGGCCAGCCCGCCGCGCCCGCGCGCCGGCCGCCGCCAGCCCGCCCGCGCCGCGCGCCCTGCTGCTCGCCTCCTCCGCGCGCGCCGCCGCCGGCCCCACCACTCCGCGCGCCCGCCCGCCGCCTCTCCGCGCCGCCCGCCCGCCGCTCTCCGCGCCGCCGCCGGCCCCGCCCCTCCGCCGCGCGCCGGCAAGGTGAGGCCGCACCCCCCGGCCCTCCTTTTTTTTCTTTTTTTAGTTAGATTTTAGTAGATTTTAATTACATTTTTGTTAGAATTAGTTAGATTTTGTTAGATTTTGTTAGATTTTTGTTAGGTTTTGTTAGAATTAGTTAGATTTTAGTTTTGTTAGAATTAGTTAGGTTTTGTTAGAATTAGTTAGATTTTAGTTTTGTTAGAATTAGTTACATTTTTGTTAGGTTTTATTAGAATATTTGTTAGGTTTTGTTAGATTTTAATTAGTTAGGTTTAAATTTGTTAGTTTTAGTTAGAAAATTTAGTTCGAGATTTTAGTTAGGTTATTTAGTTAGAAAATTTAGTTATTTAGTTAGAAAAAAGTAGTAAGTACTTTATTAGTATGTGTTAGAAAAAAGTAGTAAGTACTTTATTAGTATGTGTTAGACAAAATTTAGTTAGTTTCATTCATATTCATAAGTACTTTATTATTATATTTGTTAGTTTGCATACGATGCCGCGGCCTCCGCGTCCTGGAGCTAGGACAGTTTTAGAGGAGATGCAGCAGATGGGGGAAGTCCGGGACTGGGCTCCGCCGTGTGGGGAGGTGTTATCTTCCGGCGCTTACCTTAGTGCGGAATCCGGGTCCCGTCGTCGGATATTCTCAGTGGAGGTCTTATGGGCCACGTTCGTTTCGGAGGGAGCCGGCCCCGCCGGAGGAGGTAGCTCAGCGCATTGAAGCGGAGGACCAGCACGTTCGCCGTTACATGTATGCGTTAGACAACATGTATAGGGGCGGATGGAGCGTTATGCAGGGATCTCATGTTAGCTATGCTCCCGTTGTTGTTCCGTGGCTTTGGGGGCACACCCAGCGCGGCTCAGGACCCGGTCGGCGCCCTCTAGGACCCGGTCTGCGCGGTTGAGTGTTTGTAGTAGTGATTGATGTATTATCGATCTATGTATGCATGTAACTGCACTATCTGCTTTCAGCACTATTATTGATCATGTATTGAGCATTATTCTTAATTACTTGTAAGTCTTTGCAGAAACTTGTAAGTCTTTGCAGAATCTAGCTTCGTTGTGTTTATAGCATTAGAATAACTTTTAAGTCTTTGCAGAAACTATGGAAAGAGACCTAGAACAAGAATACCTCGTCGAGGAGATTATCCGTGATGATGACGATATCACCTCTCTTTACCTAAACCAATCCGGCGAGGGACGAGCGAACCGAGGAGACGGCTCCGATGAGGAAGATGATCAAGACCACCGTGGAGACGGCTCCGGTGAGGGAGAAGGTGACGACTGCGAGGGAGAAGCTCACCACGTCGAGTGTATATATATTAATTAACCAAGCCTACAGATATGTGCATATACATATATTAACGTTGTTTCTTCTTTTAGACCTCCCAATCAACACACTCTACTGGCAGAACTAAACGAGGCGCGGCCAGAAAGATGGAAGACCATGAAAGGTGCATCATCACGGAAATCGCTATAGACGGCGAACCGATTTCTCCCAAGGATCACGCAAAAAAGTTTGTAAGTCAATGCGGAGTTATTGTTAGGGACACCATCCCGATCACCACTCAAGAATGGAAGAAACCTGCAAAGGAGGACGAAGGAGTTACTTACGTCGATACGAGATCCAAAAATCTGATGTTTAGGAAACTCATGGTAAATTTCACATTTCCGGAGCCAGCTGACTCTGATAGTGATAATAAAAGGCCAGACCCTGAGGATCCCGAGCTGAATAGCATACAACGAAGAGTCAAGAAGTGGGCTCTTAAGAAGATGGCAACGCAGTTCAACGACTACAAGAAGAAATTGGACAACTCCTTTGTCAAGAAAAAGAAGACTCCAGATTTCAAGGGCCCCTATGAGAAGATAAAAGACCACTGGGAGGCATTTGTGAAGTACAAGACATCGGAGAGGGCAAAGACAAGGTCAGACACCAACAAGAAAAATGCTGCTAATAAGATGTACTTCCATACCATGGGGCGAGGAGGCTACAAGGCTGGCAGACCTAAGTGGGAGAAATGGGAGAATGACCTAATTGAAAAGGGGATCCAGCCAGAGGTACGGAAATGGAACCAGCGGTCAAGGGATTGGTTTTACGCGCATGGGGGCACGTTGGACGCACAAGGGTTCTGCATATATACACAAAGACATCGGGAAAACCCACTTCCCATCGAAGCCTTTAGAAATGCTGCAAAGGAAGTTGAAGAGGGGAAGTTCCGTCCCGAAAGAGAGAAGGACCAGCTCACACGCGCCCTTGGGAATCCGAACACCCAGGACGAACACGAACCATACCAGGTGGCAAGCCGTGGTGTATTGGGTTTCCTGCAGAAATGAAGAAATATCCCGATAGAAGCCGTCAGAGGCAAAAGGATGTGGTTCAAGAACGCGTTGCTAAGCTAGAGGAGCAAGTGAGGATGATAATGTCGGGCTCAGTCACAGTCACCCAACCTCAACCTAATCCGCGGATAGAAGAAGTTGCATTCGATGCTACGAGCGAGGATCTCGGCGGAAGAGCGGCGTGCTTCCACGGAGCTGCACGTGATGATGCGGATGTGGATCCGCGAGATGGCTCCTCCCTCCCCTGTGGATCCGCAGATGCCTTCTGATCTCTACCCTGTGGACTTTATCACAGAGTCGACACCTTGTGAGCTACATTTCCAAACGATGGGCTACTTAATGCTCAAGGCGGCGATCGGCTATGTCTTACCGCCGGTACCTGATCAAAGATATCACTTCAAGTCGGTTCCACCTGGATACGCTGTTGCCGGGGTGGATCAAGTTATGGATGGGTATGGGCCGCTGAGGCTTGACCACCCTGCCGGTGAAGGGGATTTGCTAGAGCTGGGAGAGGCCAAGAACACTACAGTTCTATGGCGAAAGGAATTCATTGTGATTCCGGGTTGGAAGGCGCCAACAAGGTCTCCACCGAGCAGCATTCTCCACCGATGCAGCCGTCTCCAGTGCGTGAGCCTTCCCCGCCGGCGCGTGAGCCATCTCCGCGGCGCGTGAGCCTTCCGCCCGCGCGTGAGCCATCTCCGCCGCCGCGTGAGCCTTCTCCGCCGCCCAAGTATAAGAGGAAAATTAGGCGGGCCGCTACGACACGGCTGAGTCGTAACAAATCACCGAGACGCAAACAAGAGCCCCTCCCAAGAGTGCCTAAGGTTCCTCCCAAGAGACCTTATGACTATACAGTTGAGGAAAATGCCAAGATCGTAGCTGAACAACACAAGCAACAAATGTTGAAACTTAAAAAGCCCCAGCTTGAGCCGGAGCCAGCTATATCTCTGGAAAAGAAGTTGAAACTGCTGAAGAACCTTCATCAACCTGAGCCAAGTCTTTCATCGAACTATGACCGGTCTATTCGCAAGTCAAATGTGTTAGCAAAAGAGCGGTGGGAAAAAAGTAAGGTAGATGGGAAACCAGTTCCCCAGCTTGGAGCCCAGAAAAACTCGTGCCCCCCGCTCCAAGTGTATCCCGATGTCCTAGCGTGCCTTGATCCAACGATGGTAAAACTATACAAAGATGAGGCAGATGCGGCCGGTATGAGTATTCCTGAGTACTTAAGCCGCATCGAATTCATGGCCACGGACGATGTCCAATTAGCATACCATTACACATACGGGGAACCTCTTGTCAGAGCTGCGGAGTTGCCTAATCTATCAACACAGCTGCGAAGACTACATAATTGGTACTTGGATGCATGTAAGGACGGCCAGAACTGGATCATGGTGGCAATAAGAGATGAGCACTACGGGCGAACTGACGTGATGAACATCGAATTTTGTGAATTATTTCAGTTATTCAACCAAGACGCCCTCGACAAATCTCTGCTGAGTGCCTACTGTCTGTAAGTATTATTTATGTAATTAAGTCTCTACCGCGACTCGTCCATTATTGCTAGCATATAACCATACTCTCACTGTATTATGCAGAATGAAGATTCGCGAATGCCGCAAGGGGCAAATCTATGATCTTGGGTTCGTTGACCCATATACCGTGAATGGGTATACTGTCGACAACTCTCCCAAGGACACGGAGAATAACTTGGTATATGTCTTAAGGAAAAACTCATACAAAAGGGCAATACTATTTCCTTACAACTTCGCGTGAGTGTTATTGTCTTCACACATTAAATCTTTTGCTTACTCCATGTGTTAAGTGTAATTGATGAGTTATGCATATATATGTGTGTCCGCAGGTTTCACTATATCCTGCTAGTCATTGAACCCGACACCGGGATAGTAGAAGTCATGGACTCGAAGAGTAAACCCCTTGAGGCGTGGGGGACATGGCTGATATCCTCCTCAAGGCTTGGAAACGGTTCACCAACAAGTCTCCGGGTTTAAAGAATAAAGAACTTCGAATAAAACATGTACCGGTAAGTACTACTGGCTAGGCCGCGCATCTCTTTGATTGTAGTTTCAATACCATTATTATCATCCTTGATTATATATATATTATTTTGATTGAACTTTGTTCTCGTAAAGTGCTTGAGGCGGGAGGACGGGAATAATTTATGCGGATTCTACGTTTGCGAGTTCATCCGCAGAATACCCACCATAAGAGGGACATTTTGGAACAACTTGATGTAAGTAATTAAACAACATTCATGGCTTTATTTTATCGATCACCTTGTGTTTCATTCACATACACACATATATATATTGACCATCGTACCTTCTTCAAATTATTAGATCGAACGGTTGCGGGACGGTCTTCTAGCAACCGAGCGTGTACGAGCAATTCAAGAAGAACTGGCGGGGTTCTTACTTGAGCAAGTCATAGCTCCAGATGGAGAACACTATGTGGACAACCGCCAATATCAATGTTGATGTAGACATATATATATATATGCATGAACGTGTGTCACTTTGATCGATATATGTAATACAATGGTTTCCTATATATATATATGTGAATTGTCTGCATTAATATTATACCGTATTTCGAATGGGGCAGTCTGCGCACGGCGTTTAGTGCAATTCCCCGCGACGATGCAGCGGCGGGGGCACTAAAAAATGCTGCGATAACCCTTTTGCAGGTTCGTATTACGAGGCCGGTGCAAAGCTCCCGCCCGCGCCCACGGTAGCCACGTGGGAACCCCTTTAGCACCGGTTCGTAAGAGAACCGGTGCAAAGGGGGCCTTACACCGGATGGTTTGCACCGGTTGGCCATCCGGTGCATATGGCCTTTAAAAACCGGTGCAAAAGGCCATATTTCCACTAGTGTTAGCGGAGGGCTACATGCTCGTCAAGAAAGAGGGGATGGCCGGCGTAGCGCCTCCGGCCTCGTCGGCGAGCTCGGTAAGTTCTCAGTGCGCCAGGAACTCATGCTCCCCCGGGCCACGCGGTGTCGCGGTTCGCCTCGGCCTGCCGCCGGTGAAGTTGACCAGGGCGGCGATTCGACCTCAACCAGGACGCCTAGAAGCGGTAACTCCTGCCGGCGTGACACGAGAAGACGCGCCGGGTGCCGGAGGAGAGCATGCCGCAGCCCCGCATCATGTTCGACGAAATGGCGCCGCCTGCCCCGACGATGGACGACCCGGTACGTGAGCTCTATCAATGCGTGCGAGTGCCGTGTATCATGCGTCTGATGTCCGGTCGTTCGTAGGACTATTGGAAGGACCGCCATGATTCAGACATCCAGGAAATTATCTTCGGCGGCGGCTTCGTTCGCGATGATTGGGTCGGGACGAAAGATGACTGGGCAGCAACGCAAGATGCGTACGACATCGAAATCGCACGGCTGTTCGCCACACAGTAGACGCAGCCAACAGCCGTGTCCGTCGACGACTTCGACGACGCCAACACAGCCTGACATTGCTACGAAGAAGAAGGGGGAGACGCCAAGGCCAAATTGCGTGCAGAAGACACAAGGATCATGCTCGCCGACTTGAGCGGCGTCGACGACGACACCAGGGCATGGTTCATGAAGAGGCGTGCCGAAATCCGCGCACGAGACACCTGATCGCCGGCACCATGCGCCCAGGACCTTGGCCTTCTTTTGGACTTTTTATTGCTCTTCAGGCCTTGTTGTGCCCCTTTTGGACTCCACTTTGCGCCGTGACATGTGCAAAGTGTGATGAACTTGTTTCAGCCCTCAATTTGCGGCTGTAAAATTTCGTGCAAACTTGTTTCAGTCGTCTTTTTTGAATTTTGGCATAAGCCGAATATGCGTCACCCCGCTGGAACCAGCCCCAGACGCAAACGGACGCGCGATCATTTCCGCATCCGCCAAGCGACGCAAACGGATACCCGCAGATATTTTGGATCTCCGAAATGCGTCGCGCCGCTGGAGATGCCCTAAGTCCGAGTGTTTCCACCCCTAGCCATGGCTGGCAGCCACACAACCGAGACGGAATCCACCTGCAGTTCCTCTGACCACGGGACCCCCACCGTCCGTACGTCCGTACCACCTCGGTGCCGTCGCCCGCCACTCGCCGGCGGACAGCGGCGTGTGTGGCGCCTGTGCGCGTGGGCTGCCACCCCGCAGGGGCACCGAGCCAACGGCTTCCGGCCACGTACGAAACAGAGCCCCTCCGGCCAACCATAGCTCGACAGCGCCGCCCGCGCCACTGTCGGCCCCCACAGCGACGGCCCCGCCGGGTTACTATAAATAGGCTTGCCTGACACCGCCTACCTAACGCTCCTCACCTCGACACTGCCAAAAATAGCAGCAACATAGCATAGCACGCAGCAGGTGGCGGTCTGTGCCCGGAGGACATTGCGTTGCGGCGGCATGGGGAGGGGGAAGGTGCAGCTCCGGCGGATCGAGAACAACGTCAGCCGGCAGGTGACCTTCTCCAAACGGCGGTCGGGGCTGCTGAAGAAGGCGCACGAGATCGCCGTGCTCTGCGACGCCGACGTCGCCGTCATCGTCTTCTCCGCCAAGGGCAGGCTCTACGAGTACTCCGCGCACACAAGGTCAGCACCCATTCCGGCCGGCGGCTTCCATTAATTCCGGTGTTGCTATTCTCTTTTCTTTTCCAGGCTTTTCACGTTTGTTACTCTATATTTTTTCCTTTCACTGTGGCATACTTTTTGTTGAGAAAGAGAGTAAAATACTACTACGTAGATATATCTACCCAGTGAGCCGATCGCATATAACATTTGTGGTACATTTCCCTTTTCTGTTTATTTCCTGTTATGGAACTATTGCCCTTGAAGTAAAAAAAAAAAAAATACTCAGCTGTTTCGGTACATGCTGGCGACCATGGCCTAGTATGTTCTATTTATGGAACCATAGTACGCACATGTACCTGCTCTTTGTACTACCACTATGCCGCGGGACTACTATACAGTACAGTACCCTCTCTGGACCAAACAAACACAACTGAAAAAACAAACAGTGATGCATGTGTGAGAGCATGACCATGCTGGTACAAAAAGATTCCTCGAGCAAAACACAACGTGCCTATTTACTTACACTCTACACTAGTCGCTCCTCGCCGTTCTGTGTAGCTGATTGAGAAAACTATGCCGCGGCACTCTCATACAGTATTGCAGTACACTACTCTCTGCGCCGACGTACACACCTGAAAAAATGCATGTGTGGCCATCTAGTGGACGTACGACCTCTACTAGCGCATGCTGGTACCAAAAGATTCCTTCAACAAAGCACAACGTGTTCATTTACACTAGTTTGTCGTCGCCCTTTGATTGCGGCAACTTTGGTTATTTTCCTTGGTTTGTGCAGATCACTTAATTACTTGTTGTTAACTCGATTTTGTTATTTCTTTAGCATGGAAAGAATCCTCGAGCGATATGAGAGATTTTCCTTATCTGAAGGAAACGTGGTCGAAGAATTCACCGATGTCGAGGTATGGAGTACATTTTAACATTCTTTGTCTTATGTATGCTGCAATGATCTAATTATGTATTATTGCGCTTGTTACCTTAATTACCGAGTACTATTTTAAATTTGTACTGGACAGGGGAGTATGAACTACGATCATATCAAGTTGACTTCTAGGATTGAAGCTCTACAAAAGAGTGGAAGGTAACAAAAGGGACAATATTTTTTTTACCCCACAAATGAAAACTAAGAAACTATCATAGAAAAAATAAATTCTTATTATTTTGTATTTAGCAGATCAGACAACGTTGTAGATTTGCACTGGTGTCACTACTCACTAATATCGTTGCGTATGCAAAACTGTAAAGTATATACATACTATCTCTATGAATTAAAAAAAAAGCTGCATTTGTAAAGTACTATCGTAAAGGTACACGTAGCTTACCCTTTTTTTTTTGGTGGGGGTGGGTGCGGGCAAAGATGTCATTAATTGATGTCAGTGAGTGCTATAAACAGAAACATGTGACTTGATATTTACCCATCGGCAAGTACAAGGACATGACTGCACGCTAAGGCAATTGATTGGCTGGTTTCTCCAGGAGCAGAGCTCGAGCTCAGTTTTGAATACCCGCTTAGTATCTCTAAGAATAAAAAAAGTATATTTTTCAAAGTATCATAAGGTACACGTAGCTTACTACTGAAAGTACTACAAATCAATTAAAATCATCTGTTATTCAGAATTGATCATTTTGGTTACAGCTGGATAATTTCTTGACAAAAGATAAGCGAGTTAAAAATAATAATCTGAATGTGTCTTACCATTTTCAGAAGTTGAGAAGAAAAATGCTAAACGTGCACACGTCATACATTTCTTTGTAGAATAACTAATCTCCTTTTTACTAATCCTGCGTGCACTCAGGAATCTTATGGGAGAGCAACTGGATTCCCTGACAGCGAGGGAAGTCCAGCAGCTTGAGCAGCAGATTGGCAATGCCCTCCGGAACATCAGGCTCAAAAAGGTGCACACAAAGAACTACTAACTATTACTTAGGTAAAAGCTATGTTTTCTTCGTCATCATTTCACTATAGCTAACTGTTTTGTGGTTAATTCGTTCAGAATCATCTCTTGACCAACTCGATCGGGGAGCTCCAAAACAAGGCAAATCTTACAATATATTGATTCTTGAAGGTCAGATAGTCCTCTCAGTACTCGCACTTTATTAATCCTTTGATTTCATCGCTGCAGGAAAGGATGTTGATGGAGCAAAATAAAATTCTGGAGAAGGTAAATTTAACTCCTGCAAAGAAAGTTTGAACACAGCATGATTGCTCATATGGTTGGACTGAAATTTTAGGTGAACTGAATCAAATATTTTGTGTCTATTCATGTCAACAGGAGAAGGCTGAAGTACTGGAGGCATCCCTGCACAAGAACCGCCCTGCTCCCTTCTGCAATAATACAGTTGCCTCCCTGCCCAACCTGAACATCTGGTGAGGGCATTCATCCACTAATTTCTCCTATGCATTGCATGTTTTATTGCTTCAATCTCCAGTTCTTTTCTTCTGACTGCAAACGTTAGTCTGAACATGGACATGCATCAAACCACAGAGGGACGTGACACCTCAGAGCCAGGATCTGAGACGACGACAACGCTCAAACGAATGAGCAGCGGTGGCGGTTATGTCTTTCCTTGGTTGATGCTCCGGCCGTCGTCGGATGACTAGAGGAGGACCGAGTACTTGCATAACATATGTTTTAGTGCAAGACCCTTCAGAATTTCAGATGCTATGTTCCCAGACATTGCTGCTGAATAATTTGTTGATTGCTAGCTTCTGGTTTTCTTATTGTAGCGTTGAACATGTACTGAAGAAAAGCTCTAGTTAGTTCAAGCTACTAGTTTGATGTGACTCCTGTCATGTGATATATGCTGCCGGATTTGGATTTATTTTGGATGTTGATTCAGTGGAAACATTGACGTGGACGTCATATCACTTCATCTTTTGCGCTTTTTGTAGAACTAGTACTGCAGGAGACAGGGGGCAATAGACTTCCTTGAGAAAATATCAACGTTTTTAGCATGCTATAACAAATAGTGCGACTTCACGACCTACTATAGTGGGCGATTGTACATACATTTCATTTAGAGAGACACTGCTCATGATGGTACAACGTGCTATTAGCGGCGCTGTGGCGCACTTTTTTTTTTTTGAGATTAAGTGGCCGCACTTTATTCAAACTTCAGCATCAAGTGCCAATAAGTTCCTTACATCAGCAGGTAAAACCCCTAACCAAGTTTTGCTAACCATACTCATACGGCCTTCCTTAGCTAAATAATGAGCAACACCGTTACATCTACGACGAACGTGAATAACCGAAGATCTCTCAAACCCTCCAATGAGTGCCTTGATCTCTTCGACAAGGGGACCGTGTCCAGAGCGATCCAAACCAGCACCATTCAGTTTGCCCACAACTCCAGCACAATCAGATTCCAACACCAGCTTCCTTGCCCCAATCTCCATCGCCAGCTGCACCGCGCTTCTACAGGCAAGAAGTTCAGCTCTCTCCGGATCGATCACCTGCGGGAAAAAATGGCTAGCCCCTGCAAGCGCCGCACCATGGTGATCCCTGATGATCACACCACCGCCGCCGTGACCAAGCTCCGAAGAGAAAGCACCATCGGAATTGGCTTTAACCCAGCCAACCACAGGAGGGAGCCAGTGCTCGATGGCAGCCTGAGGCTGTCGTACTGGAGGAGCCTGGAGCGAGACCCACTCCTCCTGCAGAGCAACCACACGACGTGCTATAGCCTCCGGGTCTTCAATAGCCTTCCCATCCCGTGTATCGTTGCGCGCTAACCACATGTGATAAAGGGCCATCGACGCAACACTAAGCTCCCTTTCGTCCAACGCAGCAAACCAACTCAAGAGCCAAGCCTGCAGCTCCCTGTGTGACCTACAGTCGCTCGGCGGTGAGGCTAGCACAAGCGATGTACGGTTGCGGATCCGATCCCACATCTGCATAGAATGCGGGCAGCCCCAGAAGCGATGAAACACTGTCTCCTCCCTACTGCAGACAGCACATCTCACCCCTTGCTTGATCTTACGCCGCTGCAACTCGGCCCCAACTGCCAATCCATTTTTTGCCAATCTCCAGACATGTACTTTGACTTTACTCGGTACCTTGGCTGCCCAGAGAGCCAGCCATCCCTTGTGTTCAGTACAGTTCATCGACGGGCTGGCCCTTCCTGCCGCCAAGTTTTTGAGGTGTTGTTTCAAATGGTACGCCGACCTCACACTAAACTGCCCATTTTTGGTGTAATTCCAAGCGACATAATCTTCTGTTACAGCTCTACCTATGGGCACCTTCAGTATGTCTGCGACGTCCGCCTCGTAAAAGACCTCATTAAGTTTGGTAATATCCCAGCCAGCTCCGTTTGGCAAGAGGAGTTCCGACACCATCTTCACCTCCGTATCCGGCCTCCGACCCATCGGCCTTTGTAAGGAGGACCTCGGAATCCAATTTTGGTTCCATACTTCGATACTCTCCCCATTGCCAACCCTCCATACTAGCCCTTCCTTCATGAGATCCCTTCCATGCAGAATACTTTTCCAAGTAGATGATGCACGCTTCGGACAAGTGGCATTCAGAAAGACACCACCCTTGAAGTATCTAGCACGAAGGACCCTTGCACAAAGCGACTCCGGATTGGTGACCATTCTCCAAGCCTGCTTGCCCAGCAAGGCCTGGTTAAAGTCGTGATAATTTCGGAATCCCATGCCACCACTCCGCTTGGAGGAACACATCTTCTCCCAACTCACCCAGTGCACTTTTCTTTTGTCCTTGCCATCGCCCCACCAGAACCGCGACGAGATTGCTGTCAACTCGTCACACTGCCCTTTTGTCAGCTGAAAACAGCCCATAGCGTATGTGGAGACCGGCTGAATCGCTGTGGCGAACTATTTGAACATTGGAAAAACTGGAACAAAAGTTGGTCATATTTCAAGTGTGGTGGATTAGTTGTTGAAAAGGCATATATTTTTATGAAACACGGTACAGACGCAAATGCACACATATATGTACGTACACTCGTTTCTATAAAAATATTTTTACCCCGGCCAATTGTTGTACTAGTAGTTGTGCACTCATGAGGTTTCCATGCTTTTTAATTAGGGAGCATCGATGGTATGGAACAACCGTGGCCTGGGATGGTGGGCTATTTGTTTGGGCCTGGTAATTTCTAGCCACCGTTTGTCATGCTTGAACCCATAGGTTTATTATATGCTACTGTTTTGTAACGTAAGAAGCTTCTGACCCATCAAGCCATAATACACGCAGAAAATCAAAATATTAGAAGTTCATAATGTAACTCGGTCACAAACTAATACTACAAGCTGCAACTCTACTTGTAACTAGATAAAATCAATTACAACTGAAAAAGAATTCAGTTGCAAATAATAATAAATAGTTACAACTACATTTAAAATTTTAGAAAATGACTGAACGCAGTTGTAATTCCATTTGTAACAAAAAAAAAACCTCAAGTTATAACTTCACTTGCAATTTTTCAGTTACAACACCACTTGCAACTGGAAAATCTCAGTTGCAACCGCACTTACAACTGGAAAAGTTATGTGGTAAATCTAGGTTACAACACAGTTGCAACTACAACAATCTCGTTTGCGACCCACTTGCAACTAGAACAAAATCGGTTGCAACCTCACTTAGAACTGGAAAATCTCAGTTGTAACTGCCACAATAGCACAAAGCACAACACAATTGAATGGTTCACGAGTAGCTCAGCCTCGAAGCCCACCACCGATAAAAGATAAGTGCCTTACTATGTTGTGATCTAAATTCTTACAAAGGATGAGTGGAGCGAGGCCCGTCACCAGGAGGCATGAGTCAGTATGGATCACCATCGACCTAGGACAGAAATGCTACATACACCTCTTGTAAGCCACCGCACGGGATTAGTTCAATTTCCGAAATCCCCGAAACAGTGTAAACTCTCCACATATCGTAAAGATTTTGATGACTAGTGCCCGTGGTTTTAGCCTTCTCATTGGAGGAATTTTTCACGTTAAAATACCAGTGTCTCCCTATGTTGTTTTGATCTTTCTTCTTCTCTTTGCATGTCGTGACAACACTAACAAGCCCACGACTGAAACAAAAAATGGCATTCCCTTGCAAAATAATCATAAAAAAATCTTGAAAACCCATCAAACGCATGACTAGCTTACTGGAAACAAAGAGACCTCTCAACACCACGACATCAAGAAAACAAATACTTCTTTCTGTTTAGAATAACAAAAATGTTTATATGTAGATACATCTATTTAAGGAAATTATTTTGGATCGGAGGAAGTAGAAAATAATGGGATGGCTCATCTCCCCACAAAAAATGCCAATCGATCCTAACCCGTAAAAAAATCGGGTGGTTGGCGAATTAATTGAAAAATAACTTAGCTCTCAACTAGTCAAGAACTTAACTAAAAAAACCGAGAACTAGCAAATTCATTTCTATTAGAGACCCACTAGCGTGGCGACTGCTAGCAGGAGCCAATGATAAGTTCACTCGTGGCAGCGAAAAATAGATACAAGAAACAATAGTTGCCATCCCGCCGCCGTGAGATTAGGACATGTACAATGAGAAGATGTCAGCCTTTCCTTATTGTCGTTATTTTTTTTGGCGAAAGGGAATTTTTTATTGATCAAGGAATGGGTGTTCCATCCTGCAAACAAGCCAGTCTAATAATGTCTGGCCCGTGGCGGTGCCAAACCATGGTACACTGAGAAGTGTAACCAAATCTAGCTAGGATGTGACTTACACCATTCAACTCTCTACCGATAAAATTAACCTGGCACTCTCTACCCTGATTACATAAGCCCTTGACTTCGCTAACAAGTGTTGCCACCTTGGCACGGTTGATTGCTCTTGTCATTTATCATGGATGTCGCTAAAAACCAATCACTCTCGATGATGATGTGCTTCTCCGTGCGCTCCAGAGCTAGCGCAAGACCTTCATTAAATGCGAGGATTTCTACCTCAAGAGGGATGTCGCATGTTGTTTAATTGGAGAAGAGTGAATGAAGAAAAGAAGGTTATCTTTCCTTAACTAAAGGATCATCCCTTACAAAATAAGTCAATCTAATTTTTTACTAAAATTAATAAAATCTTATTAATTATTAGAGATGACAATACCAGATAATACATTATACAACTTAAATTCAGTGTCTTTTCTAAATAACGTGAACTTTAAAGAGAAGGCAAACCTTCTTCTCTATCATTGTAGATTGTACATGCTGTTAGAAACACGTACGGATGCTATTCCGTCGCGCATGCCGAATAGAATTTAGTTAACCTCCTAGCACCTTCCATCATGGTTTGTGACGTTGCTCTCACCGGCTGCCCCCTTCTTTGCCTTGATGAACTTAACAAGATCCAGAAGCGCCGCGTCGACGCCGTCATTTCTCATCAGAACCTCAGCGACCTCCGCCGGTGTGATTTGCACCTCTTCCATGAGCTGCTCGATCTCCGGAAACATGGCGTGGTCTTTGACAGAGTGGTAGTTGCTGGCCAAGATCCTAAACGACTCCGGGGTGCAGTAGCTCATGTGGATGTGCATGTCCATCCTGCCGGGCCGCAGCAGCGCTGGGTCCAGGCGCTCCCGGAAGTTAGTGGTGAAGACGATGATCCTCTCGTCCCCACTCGTCGACCACAGCCCGTCGACGAAGTTGAGCAGCCCGGACAGCGTCACCTTGTCTTCGCTGTCGTCTCCCGTGAAGCCGGGCCTGGGGGCGCGCCTATCGGGGCCTTGGTCGCCGGGTCGCTGGTGCAGGTCGATGCTGCAGTCGATGTCCTCGACGACGAGGATGGATCTGTTGCTCATGCCGACGAGGAGCCTGCGGAGGTCCGAGTTGGACTTGATCTCGGTGAGCTCGAGGTCGTAGATGTCGAACTTGAGGTAGTTTGCCATGGCGGCGACGAGGCTGGACTTGCCGGTGCCCGGCGGGCCGTAGAGTAGGTACCCGCGCTTCCACGCTCTGCCGGTCTTGCTGTAGTATTCCTTCCTGTCCACGAACCTCTCGAGGTCGTCCATGACGGATTTCTTGAGCGTGCGGTCCATGGCGAGCGTTTCGAAGGTGGACGGGTGGCGGAGGTCGACGGCGGTCCAGGCGTCGTACTCGACCATGTGCATCTTGAGGTTCCGCTGGCGGTCCCTGATGGCCTTGGCCGTGTCGAGGACGAAGGGGAGGTACGAGGCGAGCGCCTTCTCCTTGTGCTTCTTGTGGAAGCTGAGCTCGAAGGACCTGAGGCAGACTTGGAGGCCGCCGCGGCCGTGGGCAGCAGCGCCGCGACGGTTAGCGGAGCAGCCCAAGACCGCGGCGGGGTCGCGGGAGACGAGGCGCCAGGTGTATTGGACTCCGTCGTGGGCGTCGACGGTCTCCTCCCCGTGGTCCATGGTGAGCGCGATGCCCTGAGAGGATTCGTCGACGCGGCAGGCGCGGATGCGGCGCACGCCCGAGTCGGATGCGGCGCGCGCGGCGAGGTAGGCGCGTGCCGCGTCGTAGAGGTGATTGGGCGCGAGTCCCTCGGTCTCGTCGATGACGATGGTGTGGAGGGAGGAGAGGCGGGCGCGGAGGGCGGAGAAGGAGAGCTCGTCGGGGAGGAGGCCTGTCAGCAGGCCGTGCAGAACCATGGCCGTCCCCGCCGCCGTCGCGGCCATCGCCACGTACCTCTCGTACTCCGACATGGCTGCCTAGCTTAGCTAGATACCTCCTCCTCTTGCTCGACCCGATCGACGGAATCTTACAACCTCGTCTGCTAGAAATCGAGCAGAAGGCCTGAAGCCGGAAGGTAGCTAGCTAGGGCAACGGCAACGTCAACGTGCGTGCTGGTATTTATTAGGACAGTATTTTCTTCCTTCGACTCGGGGCCGGCATGATCTCTGTTCTGTATTACTTCTTTTTTTTTTTTTTTTGAAAACTCTGTATTACTTCTCGGAACAATACAGAAGTTGTACCAGTCAAGGCCTCAGGGGTTGGGGATAAGTTCAGATCTGATCACAAGTTGTTATCCGGGTAAAACAAAGTTATCCGAGAAACAAGATCATATAGACAAAATCAAAGTTTGTAAAATTGAATAAATATTTAGTTAAAATATTAAAATGTACTTTTAAAATCTATACTGCTAGAATCACTATAAACTATATTTCATATTATATGCCATTAATATTATAGTTATTGATATATTTTTATATATTATTGATCACACTTGAAAAAAAATAACTTTGACTGAGCACATAACACGAAGTAAATAAAAAGAGAAGGAGTACTGAGCGAGCCGCCGCAACGTCGTCATCGTTGCCACCGGGAGCCTCGACGAGCTGGTGCGTCACGTCCAACAGAAAAACGGAGGCTCCCGAAGGACGAGGAGGTCTCTTTTAGACAGTTAATTTTCTTTTAACAGAAAAGGTCCCGAAGGACCGAGAGCTGCATTAAGTCAACACGGTTACAGACCAAATTAAAGAAAAGGCCTCGAAAGAACAAGAAATAACAGGCCAGCCCTTTGATTTTGCATACAGGACCCTAACGTAGAAACTGAAAACGCGATCAGGTCCCTGGTCGTCGCTGGAGAACGGGCTCCGCCATCGACTGCCTTCCGCGCCGCCGGGGACAAGCCACTTGGGGCGCGGACGACCAGTACTGTCGACGACGAGCCGTAGAAAAGCCTTCCTGTGTAGGAAGATCTCCTGGAGAAGGGCCGCCCTTCAGCCATATGATGCAGGGGCAGGGCGATGACGCCGACATAAGTCCCCTGCCGATGAACTTCCCAGGAAGAACACCACCCCAACGGCGGTGTTGATGAAGCAGGCGCAGCTCCAAAGAACTTGTAATACCGCCACCAGTGCAGGGAAAGCAGTAGCACCATCGCTGTCCTCGCCCTCGCCGCCACGGCCGACCGAGAGGAGCAGCTTTGGTGTGCTACCTTCACACCAGAAGCAGCCGGGATAATACCTCTAGGAAGCGGGTTGGTGACGACGCGGCTGAGCTCTTCCTCGCCTCCACGGCTGGCTAGGAACTCCTCCACGACGTTGTTCGTCGGCGTGCACGCGCTTTCCCCCTCGCCTCCAAGGCCGTCCAGGAAAAGACACCGCCCGCCGCTTCCGCGCTGCAGCAGGTGGTAAACCGCCGCTCTTTTATTGAAGGGAGCGTCAGTCCTCTGCTTCCCTCTCCCCTCCGACCACCGGAGAAGAAGATGAAACAAGAGAAACCCTAAAGGAGCTGAGATCCTGGCGGCCAGATCTCCTCCTCCGCTCCCACTACCGGGCATCAAGCCCCCTACCGGCATACTGCCACTTAAACTACCTAGACTATTTACTCCGGCGCCTCCCCTCCGCCCATCTCTACCGGCGTCGCCGTCGAGATCGGCCTCGGGTCGGCCTGGCGCCCTCGAAGGAGCTCTCAGTTACTGTGGATAAGAGAGAGAAAAGGAGGGGGAGAAAGAGAGCCCACTTTTTAGCCCGTTAATTATGTTGCATCATTAGATAGGTTGTTTTAAAAAAATAGTTTAGGAGACTTAAAAGAATATTTTCTAAATTTTCTCTCTTTTTCCATGATTTCTTTAGGAGAACAAAAATACAATTTCTATTTTTTATTTAACTTGATTTTGGGAGACTTTGAAATTATTTCCTATATTTTTCACTATTGTTTACATTAATCATTCACTATTTTTGCATGAACTTTTCACTATGTTTGCAGGATCTCAACAGTGATGTTCAAAAAATATATCGAGTTGCAGGACAATTGTTTTGTGTTTCTCCACGGTTCGGTTCAGAAGGCGGGATGGAAGAGAGAGAATGGACTCATCATGCGACAAGGTCGATCGATCACTCAAACTATTCAGCATCTCTACAATCGAGTGAGCTGTGTTGCGAAGGAACATGTGCTCGAGAACTTCCAAAAGGCACGGCATATAGGAGAGACTCGAAAGAATGACTTCCGGACCATTGTCGGGTCAACTAATATTCCAATGTGGAAGGAAAATATAGGCAAAGTGAAGGTTGATAGTGAGGAAGCTTATGAGTGGCTTCAACAACTAGTGCTAAACAAATGGATAAATCGTTCTTTAATGATTTCCCCATAGCGTGACATGTTGTTAAAGAATCATTCATGAGTTTTAAAGAGGTACTAATAGCTATAGCTTATAAGCTTATCAGTCTTAGGGCATCTCCATCTCCAACTACGCGACACATTTTATTATCCGTTCCGTTTGCGTCGCGCTGCGGACGCTAAAATGCCCGTTTTTGTTCGCGCGTTCGTTTGCGTCAGGGGTGGCTCCAGCGGGGCAATACATTTTTTTACTTGTTTTTTTTCTTTTCTTTTCTCCATTTAAACATAGTTCCAAATATACATATTGGAAAATTATTTTACACAAACTAATAAATAGTTTGGACCATGGTTTACACAAACTAATAGATAGTTTGAACCATAGTTGACACAAATAAAAACATTAAAAAAAAGAAACCAGTTGTGTTGATTTCCTTTTTGTTATGTAAGAAAGAACATTCGAGGGCACACCCAGTCACCCAACTGGAAAATCTAGCTGGTGACAGTGCCCCTGTTGGTTCTTCCGAGGAAGAATAACCAGAAACCTTCACTAGCTTCGACTGGCCCGTAGCCATATTCGTTGCAAAGAAAGAACCTCTAAGTTCTAACTATCGGTGTCCGAGCCGGATTCGCGTGTGGTAGTGCTGCGGCAGGATATGTCGTCGAACACCTTGACGATCATCTCGCGTCCCCTCGTAGAGGAAGGTGAGTGGCAGCCGGGCTCGACGCGAGGTCGCGAGCAGAACTTGTCCCACCCCGTGTGCAGGTACATCTTGCCCTGCCCGTCGAACAAGACCTCGACGGCCACCGGCAGCTGCCTCCGCGGCTGCAAGTGCGGCTGGCTCGGCGCCATCGACGAACCGGCCGAACTTGTCCGGGAGCCGCTTGATGCCAAGTGGGTCGTCGTCGATGCGGAGGAACTCAGCAGAGCGTCGTCTGAAGACGAGGACGACGCAGGCAACGGCGAGCGTGGGGCCGTAGCTGCTCCACCATGGCGGCCCCTGCCCCGGCCCGGGGGCGCCCAGGCCCGTGGCCTCGACCGCCTCGCCGGCCACCAGGATCCGCCATGGACTTCCTCGCGGGCCTGGCTACGTCGCAGGAAGAGCTAGGCGGCGCTACGGTGGAGCTTGTGACGGCTGGGTTTGTTTGGAGGTGGATATGAGAAGAAGAACGCGCGCCTCTTCATGTAGCGCGCCCTCTTTATATAGGCCGGATCGATGACCCGGGACGCGTGACGTCGTGGTTGGTGGAGGTGGCGGCGGCCGCTGGGCAGCAGAGGCATCGCCATTAACGTCGCAGACTGAAACGACGCAGGTGCCGGTCGCTGGCGCGCCTGAGAAGACACTTCGACGCAGGATCGCTGCCAGGCTGGCTCGACGAAACGTCCGCCAGACGCGAGCAGACACTTTGCGCATCCGCGCAACATCCGCAGAGACGCACCCGAGGCGCATATTTAGGCCAGGTTTGCGTCGCCGAGGATGCCTGGTCACTTTGCGTCGCCCCGCTAAAGGTGGTACCAGACGCATTTTTCGGTCCGGCGGACGCAAACGGCCGCCGCTGGAGATGCCCTTACATAGCTTATCGACTTATCAAACTATGATTCATATATATTTTTCCTTCTATTTGAAAACTAGCTTCATTTTACAAGCCACAGAGATGCCCAGCTTATCAATGCTAGAGGCTATTTTCTACAAGCATGTGCAAACGATAGAAGGAAAATAGAGGGATACTGAAAAATTTGTGTGTAAAATTAGTCAAACCGTGGCTATGGTAACCCACAAGTGGGTCATAGCCTCATAGGTGTCAGATTTCTCATCATCCTGCTCATCACACTGTTTTTAGTTTTTTTGGTTACCCCTGTAGTTCTACGTGCAATTAGTAAAAATCACTAGAATGGTGGATTTTTGTTACAAGATCAAAACTGAAATTCCGCAAAACATGTGTCTTGATGCAATCCTGGTCTAAATGTGGAACATTCCGAAAAAAAAAAGACTGCATTAATTGGGTGTAGGACGTGATCCTTCCCACCACAACATCCACATACAACAAAAAATTATGTATGCATATCCTAAATAGACGTAGAATCGTAGCTACTTTCATCGCAATGTATATGCGCTAACACGAAAACAACTTTGTGGGATGAACAATCCAACATATTTCTAGAATTATTGTGATTTACCATCGGTGTATACAACAAGACATACGTGAATTTGCAGCATGTCAAAGCAGCCTATGCAACATTGAAATTTTTTTTTTTTAGAAACACAGTACAAATGTAGACGCTCACATACACGCGCATACACTCACCCCTATGAACGCACACACGCATACCCTACCCCTATGAGCACCTCCGGAAGAGTGAGTTGGATCTTGAGGTTGAAGTCACCACGGCGCCTCGGCGACGACGAACGTCGCCTCTCCCACCGAATGAATATTCCGCCTTTATGAGACACACAGATGTCAAACTGGGTTTGAACTGGTGGACCCCAGAGACAACCACCCTCCTAGCCACCCATCCTCAGGTTGGTTCTCGCAACATTGAAAATTCTGATACGATAAACCTTTTACCATGAGCGTTTAGCGGCAACAACCTCACCGCGTCTCTCTCTGGGCATATTTCCCGAATCCTGAAATTCCCGACACCGAACCCGAAAAACCCGAGTATATATTCGGGAATGTGTTTCGATTTCTCGAAATTAATTTAGGAAATTCGGGTTTCCACACAATCTACCCAAACAGCCCGAATATCCCAAAATATAGAAATAGTCCAGTAAGAAAATCACCCCCAAGGCCCCAAATAGCAAGGCCCAGCCCAACTACTCACGTATCCCTAATTTCGCTGTGTTGTGTTGTGCCTAGATGCCCTCCATCCACGACAGGGATTAACTTGTCAATGCCTACGGGTTGTAGACTAGGGTTTAGTTGGAAGTAGAGGGCAAAGTAGATCTCGAAGGTTTCAGCCGAAAAGTACTCGACGATATGAAAACTAGGGTTTATGAGACAATGATTCGATGCTTTCTTTGTCCCTCCTCCCCCTTATAGGTGGTGGAGCCGGGGATTCGTATTGTGCAAGTTACGAGTCCGGGAGGGTTTCCAGTCATCCCGCAAAATACAAATATTATCTCCTAATACAACTCTAGCTTTCCTTAATAACAATTTGGGCTTCCGATTCTTCTTATTCTTCGAGTCGTGGGCCTTCAGTAAACCCCGGGTACTATCTTCGGCGGGCCATTGGGGATGCCTATGTCGTAGCCCCCGAGATTTTGCTTGAATCGTAGAGTCAGGGAAAATCTCCACCGTTATATTTACTCGATAACTTTGACTTTCTCCATATTTCTTTGCATATGAATTTCTATATTGTACAGGGATAATGGTAGTTGGGGCGAGTTCATCTGACGGATCAGGTACTAGTTAACTGCTCTAGTGGCAATCCGCAAAAACCTACTTCAAGATCACGTCCCTGGACATGATCTCGGGATACCGGTGTAAACTTCGACTTCCGCTTAAGGTCTTACCATTATGTCGTCCCAATCATATTTATCGGGTACCTAACGCGTCCGATTGGGATTTTTCTTCATGTCTGTTGATACGGATAAAGTAACAATAGACGTGGAGGCAGTAGCCACGCTGAATGGATGCGAGATTCTTACCTTACGCAGAAGTTTTGCGGCATTCCAGAGGTATTCGCAACTTTGGCGTTCTGAGAATATATTGTAGAGTGCTTATTCGGGCAGTGGATAGCACATTTTATTGAGTCAACGGATGACTTATATTGTTCTCCCGATGGGAGTATATGTAGAGTTACTTATAACTCGAAATATACTCTCTTGTTTTTCTATCTTTCTTTTTATAATTTCATCGGGTACGAACGGCGTTCCCGATGGGAGTAGCCCGAGGCTATAGCCAAGGACTTGTGCTTGGTTTTAGGCTCCACGCCTTATGTCGCTATATTTTCTTTCTCTCTCGAAGTTTTATAATTTCTCGGGTGCACAGAACGAGCGCTCAGGATAGATAACCGAGGCTATGAGCAAATATTTGTATTTGATCTATGGCTCACACCAGCTCTCGAAGTTTTCTATTTTTCGAAAGTAGCCCCCGAGCATTTGATCAAAAACTTGTATTTGATCAAAATGTCATATCTTTGCTGTAGCCTTTTTTATGAAGCTGACCCAGATCAAGAAATTTTCTCTTGCTAGGTGACATCATTCTTTGACGAAACCCACAGCCTTTATCACAGAAATTGCAGGAAGTTCTCTCTGTGTGCGGGCCAAATTACGCATCGATGGGCGTCGTGCAGAGTGGGGACACACGTCCTCAGCACCTGCAGCGCCACCTTTATGCTTTCCTACGGAGACGAAATTACTTTTTACCCTTGCTCCCGTGTACACCATCTCGCCTCACCTTTTCCATCCTAACCGGTGCGCGTCGATTCACCGCACCTCTATTTAAGGTCTTCATCTTCTTCCTTCCGCACTTTCGCTTGCGCCGCTCCTCACCTTTCTCCTCTTGCAAAAATCTTCCTCTTGCCCCCATAGCTCTGAGCTCAATTAACTATCCTGTTTTGTGCTCCTGCGCAATTGTTGATCTCCACCTTATTTGATTGATCGAGGAGCACAACACTCAGATAAAGTTAGCCTCGCAGATACGGGAGCGCTGAGTGGAGAAGATCCAAAATCTGCCAAGACATCAACCTCTTCCAGGCGGGGATCGACAAGCCAAGGCGCTATGGCTTCCCACGGCGAAGGCACCAACCCCTCAATGAGTATCGGGTTAGTTTGGTTGATCATCTCATCGTGGCCTCTCTGCCCCATTCACAATTTTCTTCCAGGGGTTGGCACCTGGTTGTGGTTTGCCTTCATCATCTCACTCCAACTCTATCCTCCATATTTCCATCTTCATCCTCTTTGCGAATCCTTCCTCGGCGTCATTCCTTCCAGGCGTTATCGGCATCTTTTTGTATCGCCACGTAATGGCTTTCTGTTAATGTCGCCTATAACATAACTTCCGGTGTTTACATGTGGAGTTGCTTTGATGTCAGAGTACTTAATTATGGAATTGACTCGGTTAAGGAGTGGCGCAAAAAATGGGCACATTACATCCCACGAGAAATCTGGAGTCTGCGAAGACAACATTCCTCCTTTTGATAGTGCAGAAATCTATCGCAGTCGGTCTGGGATGCGAGAAGACTCTGAAACGAAGAAAAACGGCGACGGAGGCACGGTGACTGCATCCCCGAGCTTCAAAGTACATGGTAAAAGAGCGCCAGTATCAAATCAGGCATATTTCCTTAGAATCGAGTGGCCTTTGCAAGCTGCCATAATCCTACGGAAGTATCTTTGTGACAACGTGATGTAGTACTTTGTCGGGTGGTTGTCGGTCAAGGACTTAGAAAAACTTGTCAGGAAAATCTCCTCCCTACGGCAGAGGATGTTGTCCCTCTTCTTGTAGTAAAACCATATAGCGCCATAATCTGCTCCCCAAGGTAACACATCGACTTGTATTTTTGTTTAACATCCTTTGCATAACTCTTTTATTGACATCCCCCTTTGTTGCCTTTTATAGGACCATACAGATCTCGTCTCTCTTCCTCCCCTTCACGAAGGTGGAGAAGTCGGAAAAACAGGAAACACAGTTGTCCTTGATAAACAGCAGGGTGCTCACCACGATAAGTGAACCCACGGAGTTCTCAAAATCTACGGGATCTCTGAAAAGGAAGGCAACTCAGAGGCTACCATGTGGCTTCTCTCCTCCTCTGTTGTTTCTCCCGGGAACAAGAGGAAAAGGAGGCGATGTCGAGATTCGGCACACTGGCGAAGAAAGAGTGCTCCTTCAAATCGGAGAGAGCGGCAGTCCATACCTTGACGCCCTGAATCGGTTAATAAGTTCCCCTTGTTGCTTACTTGTTTTGCCTCACGAAGACTTATCTATCTTGCTCCCATTATCTGCTTCGCCATTTAACACGAGGTGGTGGCCGAGGAAGAAACGCCCGACTTTTGATGCGGCCAGCGCTCGAGCAGTGCGTCGCATGCTTTAGTACGTTCACAGTGCAAGTTGAAGGAGAGAAGAATCTTCGCCTCCTCAACAAAGCTCAAACGCTCCTACTCCTCCACCAGCCCCTCGTCCCTTCACCACAAAAGAGTGAGGGTTGAATCACTCACGAGCCTACCTTACAATTGGGTAGCTCCTGACTCCTCTTTTGGATGATGTAAGTCCTTGAATACTTTCTGATGCTATGATGTTTTCACTGTTTGCTTCTTTTCATTTTGCGCTATCGCACTTTTCCCCATATGGTACCGACGCTTTCTTTCTCTATCTTTCTTTAACAGCCCTTTAATCAAGGAATTCATCCGCTTCGGTGCAATTCGTGGTCTAGCAGGTATCTTCTAGCAAATGCAGAAGGTAATGTCTTTACGCTTCTCTTTACCTTGCCTTCTCCACTACTTTCTTGTCGTGATTTTTGAGGCGGATTTGACTATCTTGGCGAAAAAGCGGCGGAAGCCAACAAACGTCTTGAACACACTTGCTCAAAAATTAGAGCAAAGTGAGGGGCTCGTAGAAAAGCTGAATCGGATGCTAGTAAGGCTAGAAATGGAATCTTTGACAAGGCCAAGGCAGAGACGACTGCTGGGTGTCGGGAACTTGAGAAGAGGCTTCCACGGCGCCGAGACTTCGTTGGCGAGCATATGGCAGCAATGTTTGCTCGTGAAGACGCGATTCTCGCCTTTGAAATCGCAGCGTCGCTTTGTCGGTGGGTACGAACCATTTGTGTTCCTTGGACTTGCTTTTCTTTACTCGTTTGTTGATCAATAAATTTCTGCCTCGACAGGTAAAACATCTCAAGAATATGAACTTGAAGATCCCGACAATGATCCTCTTCTTGACGCACTTGCTTTCCTGGAGTTTCACGGCGATGAAGCACGCGAAGGTCTTACTGTGGCTAGGGAAGGATTGTCGCGGCTGTACCCTTACTTCTTCCCGAAGAAAAAGGAACCCGCGACCTTCCTTGCTCTTTCCAAGTGCTTCAATGCCCCAGAGGATCTTGGGCTTAAGCTTCGCCAAGAAAATATGAAGGTCGCCGTGGAAAGCACTATTGCTCTGGTTGCTGACAGCCAGCAAAATATCGACTGGACCAAAGTTGGCGACACGCAGGAGATGGAGACCACGAAGTGGCAATCGCTGATCAGGGCTTCAAAGCCCAACTCAAAGAAGATCCTTGCCTATCTTGGATGCAAGCCTACTCCTGCTCCTAGCTCGTCAAAGCCGGAGGTCTAGTAGAATGCCCTATCTTTTTCTGTTTTTATTTTTACTATTTCTTTTGATGTTGTCGTCACAGTAGCTTTGGCGACAACTGTCGTAGTAATTCTTTTGAAGACTCCTTCTGTAATATCTGTGTAAATTTTCCGAAGATCAATGGAATTCTATTTTGCGTGATCATTGATACTGAAATTTTCTTTTCCAGTTGATATTTGATAACTACTCCGCAAATCCTCATCCTGCCGATACTTTTCCTGCTTCCTCCTTCTCGAAGAAGACACTTGTCGATGATGACCTTATCGAAGGTTCTTCAAGTAAACACTCCTCGCAAGATTTGCAAGAACTTCACCAACAACTTCAGTCCATGAAAAAGCAAACTCTTGCGATGATGGAGCAATCCCGCAAAGCATCCGAAAGAGAAGACTGCCCTTCAACAAGCTAAAGAAGCCATAGCTGCCAAGGAAGCTGCTATTTCGGAAGCTGAAAAAGCAACTACTCGAGAAAATAGTATGCTCGAGCTAATGACTGAAGCTAGTGTGGATATGTTGGGTATGCTTTTTTCAACCCAGAACTTCTTCTGTCTTTTGCTGTACCGTTAGAGAATTCCAGAGAGCAAAATTTCAAACCAACCAAAAACTTTTTAATTTGCATATAGCACCATGCATAGGACTTGTGCATTTGATTGATATGCCATGATGATTGCTATTACTTGTATTTGATATGCTCTAAAACCCTAATGTGATCATATTAAGATCACCAACCAAATAAATCAAAGAGGAAGAAAATCCATTAAATGAAAAACCCTAAAAACCCTAACATAGCATTTTTATAAATTGTGACCCTAGACCTATTTGGTCTTCAACATTAGTTGAATAATGTTATTAAGCACTTATTACAATTTTTGGAATCAAAGAATCACAATTCAAATGAAATTCAAACACAAAACTAGCTCACATATGATAATGGTCAAAATTGACAATTATAGTCTGATCACTACTTTGAGCCATTGCCATTCAATTTTCTTAAACCAAATCTTGCTAACTCTTTGCACCATTTCAAACTCAACATCAAGGTGAACAACTTTTGTAAAGATCATCATGCCAAAATCATCTTGGATCATGAGCCATGCTCATCCAAAGTCCCAACTTTTTAACATATGGAACATTCTCCACTTAGCCATTTTTTTGCCAATTCTTGAATTCTAAATTTCCACCACCACCTCTAATCACCTCTGGTCAAATACAACTTATATCAACACTCACATTTCAAAAAGATTCACCATTTGAATTATTTCAAATTTGGATATTTTTGCAAATTACAAAATCGGGCACTATTTGCAACTATTGCAAATAGTGATTCTACACCACCTAAATTACCCTAACCTACACCATTGTGTCCCCTGGTCCCCTCAAACCCTAAATGGTGCATAGTAATGCTAAGGAGAGGAGGAGGGCAGCTAGGGCATGGCCATGCCGGCCATGTCGCCGAGCCCGACGACCTCCCCTCTCTCCCCTTGCATCCCTGCCCTGGCCACTTCGCCACCGTGCGCCACCGCATCGCCTAGCACTCCCTAGCACCGCCATGGTCAACGAGAACGACGACAACGACCGGAGATCGCGCGCCCAGCACACGCTGGACGCCGCTCGCGTCGCGCATGCACGCCATGGACGCGCTCAGTACACGCGCCGCGCCGCCACCTCGCTCTCGCCCTGGACCCGCTCTCGACGCCTTGAGCATCACCACGACACCTGGACGCCGCCAGACAACGCCTCGACCACGACCCGCACCCACGCCGCAGGAGGAACCACCTTTCCGCCAGCGGGCGCAGCAGACACAGAGAAATGCGACTGTCAGGCCACTCCAGCCAGGAGCTATCGCATGTTCGCCTCGCACGGACACGTAGAGCACCGCTACACCCAAGCCTAACGACTCGACCAGCCAGCACAGACGCGCGCCATGGTCGCCGCATCACTGTCCCTTTACCCTCTCTCGATCCTATAATGTAGCACGTTCCCTGGAGAGCAACGGAGCCTACCGAGACTCCCCACCTCTCAACTGCTTCTCAACCACCACTCCACCCATCGAATCACCGGAGCTGCTCCAATTTGAAGATCGATGCCGCCCCGATTACCCGGAGGTGCTTGTGGGTAGATTGGAGCTGTTCCGGGAGGGCCTTGGGGTGCAGGGAACTCGTAGTCGTCCACAACGTCACCCACATCTTTGCATCCCTCGTGGAGCCACAGTTCAGGCCCTACGAGCCGCCGGTGAACTCCCCTCTCGCCGGCGGGATGATGAACCAGCCGTTAGATTTCGATCTAATCCAACGCACCACACTCGCCCATACCGATTCGGGTTTAGTGAGTCAACGACATACGGGACCCTCTGCTCCGGCGCGCCGCCAGCACGTCAACCAGACCGTCATTTTGAGCTGGCAGAAGTAAGATTCGGTTTGAATACGGCCCAATAGTTTTTCCAGCAGAAGCATATAATTCAAACTGCGATTTAATTAATTCCAAACAAATGATTTTGAATCTTGCTGCCACTTTGAAATTCAATAGATTCAATTTGGCTAAACCAAAAATTTTATGAACTTTATATTGTTGGAAAGCTGGTGAAATTATCTATCCACCACTGGTCCCATGACCAGATTCTTTGTAAAATTATTGTGATAAAAATAACAAGGCAGGTACTTTCCCTATTCAAATAATTATTAAAAATCAACCAAAATAGATATTAAGTTAATTCCAACTCTAATAGCTCACATTTGACTTACACTAATTGATTATGCAATAAAATGATGTGGTCACTTTGCATGATCATGTCATAGTTTAATTAATGGATGATATGACTAGTTTAACTAGTTGATATTGTCCAAAACTATTAAAGTAAATTATGTGAGTCTTATACTTCATTTAAAATTGTCTCACATGAATTCATGGGATGTTTGTACCCCTGGTCCAAACTCTCTTATATGAATTACTTGAGATTTAAATCATATGTAGTGTATTAAATGATATGAGGTGATCTACCTCATTTAAATCATTTTCCCAAATGATGATGATGAACATTTGACTTAGGTCAATATGAGTTCATATATGATTGTTTGAGAAATTAAATCTTAAGAAGATTTCAATGAGAGGAAATTATTTCTCAAGAACCCTATGGAAACTATCATTTACATATTAAATACAAAGAAGTGAGTTCTATTTAAACAACACAACCCATGCACCCTAGTTGAATTATTTGTGTGCATAGAATAGTTTGTGTGTTTATATGTGATATGTGGAATAGCCATTGAATTAGTGAGTAATTATACTCGTATTCAAATTTAGACGGTAGCACCGGAGAGTACGCTAAAGAAGAAGGTTGCTACCAAGAGGAGGAGGAACAGTTTGAGAACTACCAAGGCAAGCTAATATTCTTGCAAAGTGCAAACCCCTTTGGGGCAAGGCACCATGATTCTTACATTTTCTTACATGAGCCTATCCCAAGTTTTTACTTTACAAGTTTTACTTGTTTTCTAAATGAGTTACTTTTATAGTTAACTTTGGTCAAAGTACAAGTTGGTTACTAGAGTAGTGAAGTTAGTCCCCATCAAGTATAAGTTAAGTAGCACCCCTCATGATTTAGAGCTAGTGCTAATGAAGTAAAACTTGACTACTCTCTAGATGGGAACAATGTGAATTTGAAATGAATTTGGAAACCTTGGAATGATGATGCATTCCATTGAATGATTTTTTGAAGGTATGACAAGAGAAGATGGTGATTTTTGATAAACAATGATGTTGGTTTGAATGCGCGATACCTTTCCAATTATTAAGTACCCCACTTGATTATGGGTAGGGCTTAGCTGGAGTTTATGCGTCTTAGTATGGGTTCCCTCTATGGACACACGTCATAGGGGTTACGCTTGAGGCTGCCTTGCCTCCGTTGTTGAGAAATGATGTGAGTTGAGGTGAATTGTACGGCAAGCCACATGCGGTTCCCGGGTTGACGGTTGGTCTTCACCATTGGGAGGCCAAGCTCATGGGGAGAGGTGCTCATACTAGGATTTATAAGTGAAAGGTTATGGTTGATGATCCGCGTACTGTGTTACGATGATTCGAGGTAATCCCGACGGATGAAATCAAATGTTGTGGCACAAGTGTGCAACCTCTGCAGAGTGTAAACCTATTCGAATAGCCGCGTCCACGGTTACGGACAGTTGGAAAGGCCATACAGTTTCCGATGTCATATCTTTGAAAATGATGTTGAAAGATGATGGTGAAATGACTTGTGGTGAACTGAATTGAAATCACCACTTGAATGGTGGGAATGACACTAATGTTCCCACTTGAGTTAGTTAGCACTTGAATAAGCTTTTCTCAAACTTTGTGAACTAAAACTAGCTTTATGCAAATAAACTAGAGCTTAGCAAACCATCCTAGAATGTCTAGCACTTACATTAGTATTAGTTTTGCGAGTACTTAAAGTACTCCGGCTTTGTCCTGGCTATTCAAATGGCGAGGTATGAAGATGAACAAGGAGATGATCAGCGGAGACCACGCCTCGACCTTCACAGGAGTCTTCCGGCGTCAGCGTTGACGCTGTGGACTAGAGAGTCCTTGTATCTGACTTCCGCTATGAACTATGAACTTGTGTTTGTTAGTTGATCAATAGATCAACTATTAAGTGTAATATGGATCATGTGATTCCAAGTTGTACATTATGGTTTGTAATGAATGATGACTATGATATTTTAGTATGCCTCGCAACAACAATATTCACGGGATTGCGATGAATGATCTGGACTTAAAAATTCGGTGTTGACAAGTTGGTATCCAGAGCCATTGTTTGACCTTAGAAGACCTTAGTTAGAATGGGCGTTGAAAAACTTAACTTTGAAATTCAAATGAAAGAAAAGTTGTGAAAATTTACTACACTCTTGTCTTTGAGACTTTGCTAAAATTTGATGAATCATGTTCTATCTTATTTGAATCAACTTATTTTGCCACACTTTACACTCTCTAACTTACTCATCCAATTCCCTTTCAGATGGAGCCGAATGAACCCATCAACACCAAGTTTTATCAGCTTGGGAACGGAGGGAGCTTGATCTTGACACGACCTCCCAACGCCCGGAGTCTGCGACTTCCTTGAGGCGCCCACGATTCCACGGGGGGTTCGAGGTACGAACGACACGCGCCGGAGAGAGTTGCGGTGGGTGATCAACTGCCCAGGCTTGAGGGGAGCAGATGGAGCTACTCCCACCTCGGAAGATCTCTTCTCCTTCGCGAGAGCAAGCCGGCTCGACGGACTCGCACGTGGCGCCGGGGAGCACTTGCGCGCCTGCGGCTGGACCCGAACGTGGTGCAGCATCCTCGCCTCTCCGCTCGCCCACAGTGAGGCGTGATCTTGCGAGTGCCCATGGAGCTGCAGCCGCCCCGGAGTTGAGGCACCATGCGGAGCACCTGGACTTCATGCTCTACCAGACTCAGAGGGACCTCGCGCCACTCGCGCTTACGCGGAGCCAAACCCATGCTCACATCAGCGAGCAGGGTGAGGCGATCAAGCTACTCAACAACGACCGCAGAGCCTTCGTCGGCGTACCAAGAAGGGCGGCTATGATTGAGCGCCTTCGCGCCGAGGATCGCGTCACCAGGAGCCTTGTCAAGGCCCGGGAGGATCGGTCGTGGTGGAGGATGGCAGTGGAGGCATTGACATTCAGGGAGGAGACGCCTTCCTGCGACGACAACGACTTTGAGGAGGACGAGAACAGGGGAGGAGGACTACGAGTTCCTGGAGCCAGGACGACGACTACGTTCCGATCGATGTCGAGGATGAGGAGTAGTTGCACTAGTTCCTTATGTGAGTGTGAGTTGGAGTCCCCGTCCCTTGTATCGTAGCATGAGAATGGTTTCTTAAAACCATTGGAGTATGTGTGTGTAGTTTGTATACCATGTGTTGAATGAATGAATGAATGTTATGTTTTGTCATGAAAAGATTACAAGTTTTTCAAATGTTTTTCAAAATTAACCAAAATGAACCATAGAATGTTCCCTCTTATCTCATGATCTTCTATATCTTGAGATGGCCTCCCAATCGCACCAAGCGACCTTGCGATGTTGCAAGCGCTGCGAGACCATGCTTGAAACGAAACGAGAGAAGAAGCGGGCTTGGCAAGCCAATCTCATCGCCTTACGAACATTGCCAACCAAGGCCATGAAAATCATGACCACCCCGGATCCAAGCTCAAGAGCTTCCCGAACACCAACCCTCACGGTGTTTAGCAAGACGGAGGAACCCCTCGGCCATGGCGGTGGCGTCGGACTATGGAGAACAATGCGGAGGTAGCGGAGTGGAAGCCAACGAGGAAAGTCTTGTTTGCCACCCACTATCTCGCTGGGACCAGCCCGCGCTTGGTGGACAAGCACCCGTACCATGAACGGGAGGTCGGTTCATGATTTGGGAGGATTTCAAGCTAAAGTTCAGCAAGTACCATGTACCCCCGGGTCTTATCAAGAAGATGGGGATGAGTTAGTGTTGAAACAAAGTCGTAGCCCGGTGGTTGAATGTTTGCGGCAAGTTTCTCACATTGTGAGGAGTGTGCCCCTGATGAGACAAACACAATTGAGAAGAGGAAGGAAGATTCTGAATGGTGCATGATGAGATGCAGACTGTTCTCGTCAACATCCCCTTCGCCGACCTTGAAGCCCTTGTCGACTCTGCCATCAGATGGAAGGCAAGTTAAACCAAGCCAATGAGAACCGCAAGCGCCGCAAGCGATCGAGTGGATCAATCCACCCCCAAAGGTTTCGGCCTAGCTCAAGCGGAGGTTTCACTCAGAAACAACAAACCCCGGATACGGAGAACTCTCGCCGGTTATCGAACCGGGTGGAGGGGAAACTCAAACCGAGGCTACAACAACAACAACAACACTTCTAGCCGCTCCACCAGGCCCCTAACAGCACTCATGCTGCCTCTGCCGCCCCCGGGCAGGAGCAATGCGAGTGCCCAGTTGCCGAACACGCGGACAAGACCACCATCACCTTGCTATGAGTGTGGTGTAGTGGGGAGCACTACTCCAGCAGTGTCCCAGCGTCTTCCTTAAGCTCGGCAGAAGCAACACGCGCACACCTTTCGGCGACAGCGCCGTGTCTCCACCGGCAAAGTTCGCCCCCAACAACCCCAGCAACCGCAACCGCCTCTACCACATGAACGCCGAAGAAGCCGAGGAAGCACCAGATGTTGTATTGGGTATGTTTCTGTCCAACCACATCACTGCCCGGTGTTGTTTTTGATTGGAGCATCTCATTCTTTTATCATGGAAGACTTTGCATCAACAAGTAAAATTCAACCCCTCAGTTTGAAGCATGTTATGATGATAGTTCAAATCCCCGGATCAACCACCAAAGCCAGAAAATTTTGCAAAAAATAACAATCAAAATCCATGATGTAGATTTCTATGCCAATCTAATCATACTTGGAACCAAAGGTTTGGAAGTTGTCCTAGGAATGGACTGGATGTCAAAACACAATGGTTTGATAGACTGTGCCAAGAAAGCCATAACCATGACTAGCAGCACCGGTATCGTAGTAGAGAGCACGTCTACGAAAAACTACGGAAAATTCACCTCAGCAAAGTGTATCAAGCCAACTACGGATCAAATCGATTGTCGTTTGTATCGCTACACGATGTGTTTCCGGATAATCTACCGGTATGCCCCCGGATCGGGATATCGAGTTTATCATCGAGTTAATTCCCGAGCTGGACCCATAGCCCGGAAGAGCCTACAGCATGAACGCAGCAGAGCTTGTGGAGCTGAAGAAGCAGATGATATGTTGGCCAAAGGTCTGATTAGGCCAAGTGCATCACCAGAGATCACCAGTTTTGTTTATGGACAAGAAGGATGGTGCAAATTCGTTTATGTACGGACTATCGTAAGCTTAACGATGTTACCATCAAAAACAAATACCCCCTACCCAAGATAGAAGACTTGTTCGATCAACTCACCGGATCCCGAGTTTTCTCCAAGATAGATCTTAGAACTGGATATCATCAGCTAAAGATGGGAGCCTACATTTAAAAACTTCCTTTACCACCGGATATGGGTTGTATGAGTACAACGTCATGTCGTTTGGACTGACCAATGCCCCAGCTTATTTCATGAATCTCATGAATAAGATCTTCATGAGAACTTTTTGGACAAGTTTGTCATTGTCTTCATCGATGACATTCTCGTCTACTCCAAGTCCGAAGAGGAACATGAACAACATTTGGAGATTATCCTAGAAACCCTTAGACATCACCAAGTTGTATGCCAAGTTTAGCAAGTGTGAGTTTTGGTTGGAAGAAGTTGGATTCTAGGACACATTTGTCTACGGGAGGAATTGCGTAGATCCTTAAAAATCAAAGCTGTTATGGAATGGCAAGCCCCAGCACCCAAGCCCAAGAGGTCCTTTTCTTGGGTTAATGGGATACTACCGCGATTTGTAGAAGGTTTCGAGCATCAGCCTCGACCAATGACAAGCTTGCTGAAAAAAGGACGAAGGTTTGAGTGAATGACAAATGTGAAGAGAGCTTTCAGCATTTCCAGTAGGCCCGACAAACGGCCCCAATCCCCCGGTGTCTGGGATATCGCACAAAGCCCTTTGTGTATATGCGACACCTCCAAAGAGCTGGTCTTGGATGTGTGCTGTCTGAAAACAGGTTGTATCCTACCTTTCAAGACAACTAAAGCAACATGAGCAGAACTACCCTACCCATGACCTAGAACTTGTGGTCTTAGCCTTGAAAGTTTGGTGTCATTACCTCATGGGTAATCGATGCGAGATCTACTCCGACCACAAAAAGCCTAAATACATATTCACGAGAAGGAGAGTGGACATGCTGAGACAACGGCAGATGGATCGAATTGATCCAAGGATTACGACATGGAGATTCACTACCACAGGCAAAGCCAATGTGGTAGCGGATGCTTTGAGTCGTGCCGTGCAGTTGAACTCCCACTATAATGAAAACCAAACCCGGCTGCATCAAGAGTTGACAGTTCGGACTTGAACTTGATGATGAAAGGATTCCTGGCAGGCATGACGCAACCCACCTTGGTTGGTCGAATCCAAGGAAGCCCCGGAAGGACAACTCTAGCATTGAGCGGAATCAAAAACGGAATGGGCACGGGGAAAAAGCCCCGGATTCACCGTGAAACGAAGCGGAGTTCTTTGGTACAAAGAACGTCTCTGCGTACCATCAGACTCAGACTTGAAACAAGTCATCCTGCAAGAAGTCCATGAAACCCTTTATTCAATCCACCCCGGAGGTACCAAGATGTACCAAGACCTGAAGGAGCAATTCTGGTGGCACGGAATGAAGAGAGAAATCGGCAGCTATATCGCCAAGTGTGACATCTGTCAGAGAGTCAAGGCAGAACATCAACGACCCGCTGGACTGTTACAACCCCTCCAGATTCCAGAATGGAAATGGGACTCCGTAGGAATGGATTTTATCACCGGACTGCCCAAATCCAGTAGAGGCAATGATTCAATATGGGTAGTTGTCGATAGATTGACCAAAGTCGCCCATTTCATCGCCGTCAAAACCAACTATCAAGGCCCAAAGTTAGCTGAACTTTACATCTCGAGAATAGTCGCCCCTACACGGAACCCCCAAATCGATAGTGTCAGAATAGAGGATCACGGTTCACCTCAAGGTTCTGGCGAAAGTGCATGAAGGACTAGGCACTCGCACAGACTGACGCCTATCACCCTCGGACAGCGGACCCAATGAAAGAGTAAACCGAGATCTTTGGAAGACATGCTTAGAGCGTGCATGCGGAATACGGATCAGAAGTGGGGGAAAGAGCGCCTACCTTACGCAGAATTCTCTTACAACAATAGCTACCAAGCCAGCCTACAGATGGCCCCCTTGGAAGCCTTGTACGGAAGGAAATGCCGTACTCCCCTGAACTGGTCAGAAGTCGGAGAGAGCCAAGTTTTTGGCCCAGATGTTCTTCGTGAAGCCAAAGAGAAAGTCCACAAGATTCGCGAGTATCTCAAGACTGCCCAATCTAGACAGAAGAGCTACGCCAACAAAAGACGTCGGGAGATGACCTTCGAGATCGGAGACTTCGTCTATCTCAAGGTATCCCCCTTGAAAGGAATGCAGAGATTCCAGCTGAAAGGAAAGCTTGCACCCGGATATGTCGGACCTTTGAAGATCTCCCGGCCCTTGAGAGGAAATTATCTTATCAGTTTGGAGTTGCCTGAAAGAGATGTGGCGACACGACGTGTTTCACATCTCACTTCTCCGGAAGTGCCTGAAGTTCCTGAGAAGACCGAAGTGTTCAAGAACATCGATCACCGATCGGTGGATATCAACAAGGATCTGACTTACCGCGAAGTGCCGATTCGCATCTGGAAGAAGCTTACTGAACCACCCTCACCCGAAGCATCAAGTTTCTGAAGATACAATGGAGTAATCATACCGAGGATGAAGCCACATGGGAACGCGAAGACTTCATGAAGAAGGAGTACCCAGATCTCTTTAGTACCTAACTTTCTTTCCGATCTCGGGACGAGATCTTTTGTAAGGGGGAAGGGTTTGTAACACCCCAAATTTCAATAAAAAGAAAGTTAGAGAATTCCAGAAAGCAAAATTTCAAACCAACCAAAAACTTTTAAATTTGCATATAGCACCATGCATAGGACTTGTGCATTTGATTGATATGCCATGATGATTTCTATTACTTGTATTTGATATGCTCTAAAACCCTAATGTGATCATATTAAGATCACCAACCAAATAAATCAAAGAGGAAGAAAATCCATTAAATGAAAAACCCTAAAAACCCTCACATATGCCCTATGGCATTTTTATAAATTTTGACCCTAGACCTATTTGGTCTTCACCATTAATTGAATAATGTTATTAAACACTTATTACAACTTTTTGGAATCAAAGAATCACAATTCAAATGAAATTCAAACACAAAACTAGCTCACATATGATAATGGTCAAAATTGACAATTATAGTCTGATCACTACTTTGAGCCATTGCCATTCAATTTTCTTAAACCAAATCTTGCTAACTCTTTACACCATTTCAAAGTCAACATCAAGGTGAACAACTTTTGTAAAGATCATCATGCCAAAATCATCTTGGATCATGAGCCATGCTCATCCAAAGTCCCAACTTTTTAACATATGTAACATTCTCCACTTAGCCATTTTTGCCAATTCTTGAATTCTAAATTTCCCTCACCACCTCTAATCACCTCTGGTCAAATACAACTTATCTCAACACTCACATTTAAAAAAGGTTCACCTTTTGAATTATTTCAAATTTGGATATTTTTGCAAATTACAAAATCGGGCACTATTTGCAACTATTGCAAATAGTGATTCTACCTCCACCTAAATTACCCTAACCTACACCATTGTGTCCCCTGGTCCCCTCAAACCCTAAATGGTGCATAGTAATGCTAAGGAGAGGAGGAGAGCAGCTAGGGCATGGCCATGCCGGCCATGTCGCCGAGCAGAAACGACCTCCTCTCTCCTTGCATCCACCCTTACAGCCCGCCGCCCACGGGTGCGCCACCGCATCACCTAGCACTCCCTAGCACAGCCATGGTCCGCCCGAACGACGACAACGGCCAGGAGATCACGCGCCCGGCCACACGCCACGGAGCGCCGCTCGCGTCGCACATGCATCGCGGACGCGCTCGGTACACGCGCAGCGCATACCACCTCGCTCTCGCCACCTGGACCCGCTCTCGGCGCTTGTGAGCATCACCGACACTGGACGCCGCCAGGACAGCGCCTCGACCCGGCCGCACCACGCGCAGGAGGAGACCTGCTCCGCCGCGGGTGCGGCAGACACTGGAAGAATGCGACGGCAGGCCCTCCCGGCAGGGCTATCGCCACCATTCGCCTCGCACCGGACACGTGAACACACCGCTACACCCTCGCCTGGCTCGACCGGCCAGGACGGCAGCGCCATGGTGTCCCGCATCACTGTCCGCCACCCTCTCAATCCTATAAATAGCACGTTCCCTGGAAGCAACAGCACACCACCAGACTCCCCACCTCTCACTGCTTCTCAACCACCACTCCACCCATGAATCATCGCGGGGCTGCTCCAATTTAAAGATCGACGCACCGGTACCGGTCGCGCGAAGTAGATTGGTGTTGTTCAAGGAGGAGCAGCCGTGCCAGGGAGCTCCGCCGTCGTCCTAACGTCACCACGCATCTTTGCCATCCTCGCTGGAGCCCTGGTTAGCCCTCCGGCCCCCTACCTGAGCCGCCGGTGCTCGCTAGCGGGGCCCGATGAACCACAGTAGTTAGATTTCGATCTAATCCAACGCACCACACTCGCCCATACCGATTCGGGTTTAGTGAGTCACTGACATGCGGGACCCTCTGTCAGCGCGCCGCGCGTCACTGGACCGTGGCTGGGCTGGCTTGGGCCGTTCAGTTTGAATCTGGCCCAGTAGTTTTTCCCGCCGGCCCTTATAATTCAAACTCGATTTAATTAATTCCAAATGATTTTGAATACTGCTGCCACTTTGAAATTCAATAGATTCAAATTGGCTAAACCAAAATTTATGAACTTTATATTGTTGGAAAGCTAGTGAAATTATCTACAACATGCCCCTGGTCCCATGACCAGATTCTTTGTAGAATTAATGTGATAAAAATAACAAGGCAGGGACTTTCCCTATTCAAATAATTATTAAAAATCAACCAAAATAGATATTAAGTTAATTCCAACTCTAATAGCTCACATTTGACTTACACTAATTGATTATGCAATAAAATGATGTGGTCACTTTGCATGATCATGACATAGTTTAATTAATGGATGATATGGCTAGTTTAACTAGTTGATATTGTCCAAAACTATTAAAGTAAATTATGTGGAGTCTTATACTTCATTTAAAATTGTCTCACATGAATTCATGGGATGTTTGTACCCCTGGTCCAAACTCTCTTATATGAATTACTTGAGATTTAAATCATATGTAGTGTATTAAATGATATGAGGTGATCTACCTCATTTAAATCATTTTCCCAAATGATGATGATGAACATTTGACTTAGGTCAATATGAGTTCATATATGATTGTTTGAGAAATTAAATCTTAAGAAGATTTCCAATGAGAGGAAATTGTTTCTCAGAACCCTATGGAAACTATCATTTTCATATTAAATACAAAGAAGTGAGTTCTATTTAAACCCCACAACCCATGCACCTAAGTAGATTATTTTGTGTGCATAGAATAGTTTGTGTGTTATATGTGATGTATGGAATAGCCATTGAATTAGTGAGTAATTATACTCGTATTCAGATTTAGACGGTAGCACCGGAGAGTACGCCGAAGAAGAAGGTTGCTACCAGGAGGAGGAGGAGGAACAGTTTGAGAACTACCAAGGCAAGCTAATATTCTTGTTAAAGTGCAAAGCCCCTTGGGGCAAGGCACCATGATTCTTACCTTTTCTTACATGAGCCTATCCCAAGTTTTTACTTTACAAGTTTTACTTGTTTTCTAAATGAGTTACTTTTATAGTTAACTTTGGTCAAAGTACAAGTTAGATACTAGAGTAGTGGGTTAGTCCCCATCAAGCAAAGCAAGTAGCACCCCTCATGATTTAGAGCTAGTGCTAATGAAATAAAACTTGACTACTCTAGATGGGAACAATGTGAATTTGAAATGAATTTTGAAACCTTGGAATGATGATGCATTCCATTGAATGATTTTTAATGGAATATGAACAAGAGAAGATGGTGATTTTTGATAAACAATGATGTTGGTTTGAATCGATACCTTTCCAATTGTAAATTACCCCACAATACACGATTATGGGTAGGGCTTAGGCTAGAGTTGTCTGCGTCTTAGTATGGGTTCCCTCCTGAACACACGTCATAGGGGTTATGCTTGAGGCTGCCTCCGTTGTTGTGAGAAATGATAGCAGAAATTGAGGTGGTGTACGTAGAAGCCTGTGCGGTTCCCGGGTTGACGAGTTGGTCTTCAACTGGGAGGCCAAGCTCATGGGGAGAGGTGCTCATACTAGGATTTATAAGTGAAAGGTTATGGTTGATGATTCGCGTACTGTGTTACGATGATTCGGGGTAATCCCGACGGATGAAATCAAATGTTGTGGCACAAGTGTGCAACCTCTGTAGAGTGTAAACCTATTCGAATAGCCCGTCCACGGTTACGGACGGTTGGAAAGGCCATCTGATTTCCGATGTCATATCTTTGAAAATGATGTTGAAAGATGATGGTGAAATGACTTGTGGTGAACTGAATTGAAATCACCACTTGAATGGTGGGAATGACACTAATGTTCCCACTTGAGTTGAGTTAGCACTTGAATAAGCTTTTCTCAAACTTTGTGAACTAAAAAACTAGCTTTATGCAAATAAGCTAGAGCTTAGCAAACCATACTGGAATGTCTAGCACTTACATTAGTATTGGTTGCGAGTACTTAAAGTACTCACGGCTTTGTCCTTGGCTATTAATGGCCAAAGTATGAAGATGAACAAGGAGATGATCGACGAGAGCGCCTCGACAAGCTAGGAGTCTTAGACGTCAAGCGTTGGCACGTGAACTAGAAGTCCTTGTATCTTACCTTCCGCTATGAACTATGAACTTGTGTTTGTTCGTTGATCGATAGATCAACTATTAAGTGTAATATGGATCATGTGATTCCAAATTTGTAAGACTTATGGTTTGTAATGAATGATGACTGTGATACTTAACTATTATGCCTTGCAACAACAATATTCCTGGGATTGCGATGTATGACATAATAGGCATCCGGACTTAAAAATCCGGGTGTTGACACTTCTTCTGTCTTTTGTTGTACCCCCCTTTTTTTGAATTTCTTGTTCTTTCGCTTAATAGGTTCTGTTCTCGACGCTGCTGCTGAAGATGAAAGGGTTAATGTAAGAACGAACCTCCTTGTTAACCTTTCTCTTAACCACGGCTGTCTGTTCTGGGCCACTCCCGAGCAGACCCAACAGATTGTCAGGTTCCAAGACCGCGCCTGTCAGGTTCGCGAATTCCTTAACTTCTGCACGAGAACCTTGACCCTTATTTATAAGACTATGTTCTCTCGAGATGAAGCTCCCGATACTCTTCTTGGATTGATGGAAAAGTTTCGAGATGCCCCTCGTATTCATAACTTCGTACGAGCTCAGTTGACTGCTGGAGCAAGATTCGCCATGATCATGATTCATATTTGCCATCCAAAATTAGATCTGACGAAGATTGTCTCTGACTGCCTGGCCAAAAAATCACGACGAAAGAATAACGTCGACAAAATCAATGACATGGTGACTCCTGTGGCCGAAGCGGTGATGGATGAACTTTTTCGGATGGATTCTGAATTCTTCGTCAAGGGGAGCTATGCTGAGCACAAGACAACTGCTGCAAATAACAAAGGTCTATCCATAGATAGCATATTAGGCCTTGACTGAGTTGTACTATATTGCGAAAAGTTATGTCTATTTTTTTGTCGAATTCTTTGTATTGATGAAGTTGTCTATATTGTAAAGTGTAATCTATATTGTGAAGCCCCCGAGCCTTTGGCTGGAGCTTATACTATTTTGTCTTCTCGAAGAATTTACTGTTTTGCGAGAACATATGTATTTTGCTGTCGTGGGTTATGAGCCCCCGAGCCTGTCGAAGAAAAAGGATGTATATCATCACTATCTTTTATTATATTGCAGCACCGCACGAGCACGCCTCATTAAAAACCTTTCCCGGCCCACTCGGTGCCCCGAAAAAGGAAAGAGTGCGTCTGAAAACTCGCGGGCATTTCAGTACATTGTATTTTTACAAAGGAGGACTATATTTCGGCTCTAAGCGTAGAAACACCTGAGCTGCGCCACGTTCCGGGGGTTTTCTCGGGAAACCACTGTCTTCTTGTCCTTTTCTGTATGCTCCTCCTTCGGTGCTTAAGCGACGTAAGGGCCCATCGCAACGCAACTCAGGCTTCGGTGCCTTTGTTGATTGAGCGAAGTAGGACCAAATCTCCGACTGGAAAGATCTTGGCCTGTCGTCGTACATTGTTAGTTTTTCGTTGTGGTGTGGTAACCCGTGAAAGTACTTCATCTCGAGCTTCGTCGAGTCATCTACATCGTCCTCCAAAGTTCTTCTTGAGGTTTCTTCATCATACTCCACGACTCGTGGAGAATCATGCTCTATTTCGATTGGTGAATGCGCCTCCTCCATGGACTAAGAAAAGAACGGAGTTTCTTGTGTCGCCGTGTTTGGTGTTGTTGAATACTCCACAAGACACTTGGCAATTCTTACGGCCGGGTATGTCGAGCCCTTTCAGCGGTCCTAACGGGCACTTTTTAATACCATTACGGTTATTTTCATTGGCTTTCTCGCTTGACCGTTGGTTTGCGGGTGCTGGCGGCGCGAAGTGCAATGCCTACTTCCGCGCAATATGCCTTGAACTCCTTGGACGTAAAGTTACTGCCATTATCGTGACGATCTTTAGCAGCGAGGTACTCCAAATCGAAAAACGATGCCCTTCACGAATTTTATTGTTGATGCTGCATCTGGTGAATTTATCGGCTTTGCTTCTATCCATAGGTGATTATCGAAAGCTGACAACCAACATGTATAAGTATCCTCTGGCGTGAAGCCTTGTGCATTACCACCATATAGAGACCCCATTGAGCAAAAGGCCAAGACAATGGTATTGGCATCAAACCTACCCCTTGCTGAGTCGTCTTCTGGCGGAAATCTACAGCGCCATTGCGGTGGTACTATTTCTTTTGCATCCTCGATTGCTGTCAACAATATTAAAATCAACCGAAAAACCTTGTACGCGTAAGCTACATTTGCTACGTGGTGACCACATATTCCCTCGTGTACATCCTTTAAGATTATCCTTCCTTCTTGAATTATGCTTTTTTAACTGCGGCTTCGCCGAAATACTTAACCTGTATAACTCCCCTTTGACCCTTTATGAAAGCTTTGGATCATCGAATAACTACTTGGCAGCTTCCATTTGGGTCGCCAATTTATTTCTTTCCCTTAGGATATCTGATATATACGCTTGCATCCATGGGACTTCTACCATCATCACTAGCTCCTGGTCCTCTTCTTCGTCTGGAGCTTCGTTGAGAGGCGCCGAAGTTTTCTCCTCCTTCTTCTTCTTCTGCGCCTTCTTTGGCTTTGTAGATCTCTCAGCTATCTCTTCAAAACACACCTGGCGGGATTGCAAGGCACTGCGACCCGATGTTTGCGGAAACATCGGCTTAATCGTTCTTTCGACCTGCGATGTGATTTGTCGCATCCATCAAACAGCTTCAAGCTCGTTGTACACTTCCTTGTATGCCACCATGCTGTCATTGATTGGCATCACATTGGTTCATAACCTCGCGACTACAATTGTGAGTCGCGAGAGATTTTTAGTCGAGTTAACGCATGACTTTCGCCATCTTCATCCCGTGTATAAGAGCTTCATAATGCAGCTTCATTGTTGGAGTACGTTTGCAGGAACGTCATCAAGTGAGACATACTTTGTTTGTCGCCTTCGGGGTGATATGGGTATCACTCTGCACCAGCTCTTCTACTCTCTTGGATCCATCGAAGTTCATGGTCCAAGTTCTCGTTAAATCTGGGGGTCCCGTGTTTTGTGGCTCCATCCACTGCGCAATGAAATGCAGCGAGAATTTGCGACTTGATTGCTTTTCTTTTTTCATCGTGATGTCCCGAGGGAAAGTTCTATTCCCCAAAGGAAGACACGTTCTATGCTCTGGATTGTTCGGTATATTTGATAAAGGTGCTTCATTGACCACTATTATCGGGTGTGCCGAAAAATAGTAGCGCAATTTTCTTGCTGTTGTGATCACTCCATATGCCAACTTAAATGCTGGTCTGTAGTTGTTTTGGAAAGGTGATAAAGCTTCATATGAAATATACCGGCCTTTTGTACTCCATGGAGTTTTCCTTCTTCTTCTCTTTCGACGACTAGTGCCGTGCTAACCACCTAGGGTGTGGCTGCGATGTATAACGAGAGGTTCCTTCTCTTTCGGTGCCACCAAGATTGGTGGTGTCGAGATTGTGCGCTTCAAATCCTCGAAGGCTCTATCGGCCTCTTCGTTCCACTGGAATTTCTCTCCTTGCTTGATTAAAGCATAGAACGGTACTTTTTCTCCCGGTCGTGACAAATCTTGCAAAGTTATGACTCATGATTAACTACATGTTTCTTTCAACTTTGTTGGCTTCCTCATTGTTACGATAGCTTGAATTTTTTCAGGATTTGCTTCAATCCCTCTTGCTGAAACGAGAAAACCAAGAAGTTCTCCTGCAGGGACACCAAAGGAACACTTCGTTGGGTTCAACTTGAGGCAGAATTTGTCGAGGTTGTCGAAGGTTTCCTTCAGATCTTCGATTAGCGTCGTCCCATTTTTTGATGTTATGACGACATCGTCGATGTACACTTGTACGTTTTTCCCAATCTGCGTTGCTAAGCACTTCTGCATCATCCTCTGGTATGTTGCTCCCGCGTTTTTCAGACCAAAAGGCATTGTTCGGTAGCAAAACACGCCATAAGGTGTGATGAACGCTGTTTTAGCTTCATCTTGTTCTTTCAATCTAATCTGGTTATAACCAGAATATGCATCCAGGAAGGAAAGACGTTCGCATCCTGCCGTGGAATCGATGATTTGATCGATCCTTGGGAGGGGAGAGTGATCCTTTGGACAATGTTTATTGAGACACGTAAAGTCAACACACATGCGAAGGACTTTAGTGTTTTCTTCGGCACCAACACTGGGTTCGCTACCCATGTGGCTTCTGTATGTAACTCCTTGATAAACCAGCTTCTCTCGGTCGATCGATTTCGAATGACATAACTGCGGTTTGGCTCAACGCCCGCAAAGGTTGTTTTATTGGTCTCGCTAATGGATCCAAGTTTAGGTGGTCTCGCGAGTTCCACAGGTACTTGACACGCGTACGGCTGCGCGACCGTTGGGAGCCAAGTGGAAGGTGTGAGGTCGTACACAGTAAGTTTCCCCTCGATTAGAAACCAAGGTTTATCGAACATTAGGAGTCAAGAAGCACGTTGAAGGTTGATGGCGAGCGAGATGTAGTGCGGCCCTTAACCACGGGATCGGCGCCAACGGCTGGAACTGCAACGAAACCAAGTACTTGCCCCAATGAGCTTAGGTGGGTTGTCAATCTCCACTGACTTGCTGTAACAAAGAGTTAGATGTATAGTGTGGATGATGATTGTTTAGAAAACGATGCAGAACAAGTATTACAGTGGGTGTATTTCGATAAAGGAATTGGGCCAGGGTCCACGGTTCACTAAGTGTCTCTCCCATAAGATGAACAACATCATGTTGGGTGAATAAATTAGAGTTGGGCAATTGACAAATAAAGGGCATGACCATGCACATACATATTATGATGAGTATAGTGAGATTTAATTGGGCATTACGACAAAATTACATGAACCGCCTCGGCATGCATACATGCCTACGCGTCCACCTTCGGTTATCATCGAACCCCTTCGGTATTAAGTTGCTAACAACGAGACAATTGCATTAAGTATTATGGCGTAATGTAATCAATAACTACATCCTCGGACATAGCATCAATGTTTATCCCTAGTGGCAACAGCACATCCACAACCTTAGGGGTTTCTGTCACTCCCCCAGGTTCACGGAGACATGAACCCACTATCGAGCATAAATACTCCCTCTTGGAGTTACTAGCATCAACTTGGCCAGAGCATCTGCTAATAACGGAGAGCATGCAAGATCATAAACAACACATAGATATAAATTGATAATCAACATAACATGGTATTTCTCTATTCAGCGGATCCCAACAAAGACAACATATAGAATTACAGAGATAGATGATCTTGTTCATGTTCGGCCAGCTCTGGAGCAAATTAAGCACAATGGGGGGAAGACAACCATCTAGCTACGCTGTGGACCCATAGTCCAGGGGTAAACTACTCACACATCACTCGGGAGGCGACCGGCGGCGTAGAGTCCTCCAGGAGATGATTCCCCTCTCAGAGCGAAGTGCAGAGGCGATCCTCTGGCAGATCCCAGAGATGGGATTAGCGGCGGCGGCGGCTACGGAGGCGGCGGCGGCCGTGGCTCTCGGTATTGGGGGTTTCGCGACGAAGAGAGGACATTTGTAGGCGGAAGGGTGAGTCGTGGGGCCACGAGGGGCCGACACCACGAGGCGGCGCGGCCAAGGGTGGGGCGCGCCGCCTGCCCTCTGGCCACCTCGTGGCCCCACTTCGTTGACTCTTCGGTCTTCGGCTTCGTGGCAAAATAGGACCCTGGCGTTGATTTCGTCCAAATCGAAATATTTCCTTACTAGGATTTCTGAAACCAAAAACGACAGAAAACAGGAACTGGCTTGTTGTGGGTTAGTTCAGGGAAAATGCATAAATATGATGTAAAGTGTGCATAAAACAAGTAGATATCATTCGATAATGTAGCATGGAACATAAGAGAAATTATCGATACGTGGGGACGTGTCGGTACTCTGGCATGTCGGTGGACACCATCGAAGATTTTCCCGGTGCTCACGAACTCGCCGAGCACGCTTTCCTGTCTGAGTCCATGTACGTCGCAATGGACGTCGTCTTTTCGGAGTACATCGGGCCAGATACGCACCTCCTTGAGGAATTTTCTCGGTGTTAAAGCTGATTCTTTGTAGGGCGTTCTACTACATCCACAGCAACATCATAGTCGATCGTGAGCCTTGACACCATGTGTGCTGCTTGCATCTGAAGGTTCCTTGATCGATGAAAATCCTTATCACACTTATAAATAGCGCAAAGCTTCCTTTGGTATGATTGGTCCCATAGGTCGAGGCATCCTCTGATCGTATAATGGTACCGCCATAAAGCGAGAGCATATCTTTGAGTGGTCCCAACAAAGCGTGGTATTGTGATGGGGAAATCCACAACTTCAAATTCCAACTTCTCTCTTCTGTAGTTTTCTCGGGTCCCAAACTGAACGTCAGATTTTTCCCAATGGATAACTTGGCTTCTCGGGTGTAATACCGTGGAATCGCGTGTCGGTTGGTTTCAGGTTTGCTAGGGATATGTTCATCTTCCTTAATGTATACTGCATACATAAGGTATAGCTACTTTGCCACCATCTATGAACACTTTCGAGATACGCCGAATCCTGCAATTCTTTCTTCCCAGTAGAATGATCATGATTGCCACAGTGAGGAACTTCTGTGGATAGAGTGCTTTATTATGATCCGATATCTTGCCCGACCAATTAAGATACTCAGCAGCAGTTGGTGGAGAGCATCTTCTACGCCATAATTCTGTCGCGAGATTACTGCAGAGCTCTATTGGATGGCCTTCCTTTCTGAATCATCGAGACCGCTCCGTTGGAATTGGGATCAACATAAGGCGGTGGTGCAGGTGCTGCCGCTATTCTGAGCTGATGCCGATTTTCGTCCGTAATTGCGGGAGGAGGTGGTAAGTGAATCTCCTCCACAGGTCCTTGAGGATTTACGTCATATTGCTGAGCATTGGCATACCTTACACCTTAACATTGCACGGAAATTTCGGCAATCCTTTTGCAGGTGTCCCTGTCTTTTTCCGTTATTGTCGAGATAAAAATGCACGGGCCGTTCATCATCTCTTCGGGAGACACGAAAGGTCTTGGAAACCTTGCTGTATTTTGCCTGTTGTTTCGAGAGTCATCTCTATTATCGCCTCGCTCGTTGCTCCTGCGATAATCATCTCTATTGTTTCCTCATTGCTCGGAAGCCAGCGAGAATTTGCCCGGGAGCATCATGGCCGTGCTGGGGAATCGTGGCACTTCCCTATTTTGATAGTTTTGACCACCGGTCCTCCTCACAGTGACTTATGCCGTTTGTTGTGAACAGCATCTTCTCCATCTGCCCATCTATTTGCTATCTCCATTAATGCGGATACTGTCTTTGGGTTAGTTCTCCCCAAGTCCTCGGCAAAATCTCCTCGCCTAATTCCTGCGACAAACGCATCTATCGCTCTCTCGTGAGATATATCTCTGCCAAGTTTTTAATGATATTCCACCTTTGGATGTATTTTCTCATTGATTCGTCTGGCTTTTGTTGACACGCCCTCAATTCCTCTAGCGATGCGGGTTTTTTGCAGGTGGACCAGAAATTCTTGACGAACACATCCTCGAAACTATCCCAGCTGTCGATAGATCCTGGAGGAAGCTTCTTTATCCAAGATCGCGCGGCTCCACTTAAATGCACCTGGATGCTTTGCATTGCTCTGGTTCCTCCTGTGAGTTTCACCGTCTCGAGGTAATCAACTTCAGCGCCCAAATCCTCTACGGATCTTGCGAGGCCGTCGAATTTTTGAAGTTATCGAGGGCAACTTAAACCACTGAAGGGACCAGAGTTTTCGGACCCTCCTTGTGAAGCATGGCAAACCACACATATCCTCGTCGTTTAACTGGGGAATGCCGATGTTCCCTTCTGTCCTGTCGCGCTCTACCCATGGCCAGGCTGCGTGTCTCTTGCCCCACTTGTTCCTTCGGGAGCTGTTGCTGCTGCCGCAGGTCTTGGACTATTTTGCCTTCTTTGTTCCTTAGAGTGTTGATGCAAACGCAGTTCATGGCTCTGCGACTCCACCTTACATCGCCATGTTGTACGGTGCCTCCCTTGGATCTCCTGGGTGGCCTGGATGCAGGATAAAGCACAATGCGCCATATGCCCGGCTTAGGTGTCTTGGGGATATAATATTCCCTCGTGTCTATCGACATAAAAGACATGTCGAGTTTTGAACCAAGTGCTCTCTTTCTCCTTCGGGTATGTTTTGTAGCCTTGATCTTGCTGTTCAGAGCTTCCTGGCTATCTCCGAGAAGTTTCAGTTGGCGACTTAACTCCGCCCCCTTCGCACCTTGATGCGGAGGCTGCCTTCCTTCTTCGTTGAGAGCAGTTGTCTGTTTTCCAACTCCATTGCAGCTCGCGCGAGGCTTTGTAATGATATGCTTTCAACTCTTAAGGCGTGTAGGTGAGTGGCAGCCATTGGTTGAGCCATCCATAGCTCTTGTGGCCCTATCCCATGCTGCTTGTGGGAGTTGAACCCTAACACGTGGTGTAGGTCCGAATATTTGTTGCCTAGACCTCGTCGTAAATCAGAGGATCGACGTGTGGATTTCCCAAATCGTCGAAAGCCTCGGACGTTTCCTCCTGATCGCGACTTGCCTCAAGGTGGCATAAATCGATGATATTTTGTATTCAGATCTCTGCTGGGTTTGGGTGACACCATCATAAAGATTGGTGAAGACCTTGCCTTGTAGTGGATTTGTCGATGAAGTTGAAACTGTCGACGCTGTCGGAGTCATCTCTACAACTTATGGGAGTCCGCGGATGACTTGAAGGACATGTCGCTGAAGATCTTGGCGAGCTTTCGGCTTGCCTTGCTGATGAAGCGTGGCGATGAAGTCTCCTCTTCGCCTGACTCGATTAATGACGTGAAGTTGAAAAATCGGAATCGACCGCCGGCAATAATCCCGATGAGATCGGAATTTCGAGACATACGCTCCCTCCTTCTCGACGCGAGGTAGATCTTGGGAACGTGTCTCCATAGGCTCACTCCAGGATACGCCTCCAAGCAGGAGGCGGGTGAGGAACAAAATCGACGGGACCGGTTGCGATACATTTACCTGCGATCCATCGCGTTGCTTGCTACCGACGAAGTCGACGATTCTCGACGTGCCATCGAGATCAGATCCTTGACACCTCTAATTCCCACAGGACAGCGCCAATTGACAAGGGATACTTGTCAGTGCCTACGGATTGTAGACTAAGTTTAGTTGGAAGTAGAGGGGAAGTAGATCTCGAAGGTTTAGCCGAAAAGTACTCGACGATATGAAAACTAGAGTTTGTGAGACAATGATTGATGCTTTCTTTGACTATAGAACTCACTTCACTATAGGAGGTGGAGCGAGGATTCGTATTGTACAAGTTACGAGTTAGGAGAGTTTTTTCCAACTCATCCCGTAAGATTACAAATATTATCTCCTAATACAACTCTGGCTTTTCTTAATAACCAGTTTGGGCTTCGATTCTTCTTATTCTTAGTCGTGGGCCTTGATAAACCGGGTACTATCTTGGTGGAGCCCATTGGGGATGCCTATGTCCATCCCCAATACCCCATCTCCCCATGGGTCCTTAATCAGCACGGCAGCGCACATCACATGGCCGCCATCCTACCCAAACTGCGAATGACGCCGCCGACCACTCTCACACATGCTCCAGTGCACCGTACGCCTTCCAAGGCCAGGAACCCATTGCATACCATAGCGGTCGGTGCGCTCATCGCTTCTTCTGGCAGCCCCGATAGGTATGCAGCGATGATAGCGAGCTGTGCAGCGGCGATGCGAGCTGTCAGCGCCTCCCGGCCCCTTTTGTCGTCTGTTCCTCCGAGCTCGAGGAACCAATCTGCAGTGCGATGCTGACGTCCTTAGTCTTCGACGAGATGCCAAAGAAAGCCGCTGTATTTCTATTTCTGTGTGTTGTGCATCAGGAAATTTGGGAATACCCGAACCGATCCCAATTACCGAACCGAATTTTGGGAGTCAAAAATTTTGGACAAATTTTGGGTGTCATTTTTGGGTCCCAAAATAATTTTCCCGAATTATCCGTCCCAAAATTTCAGATTTTCCGAACGCCTAGAGTGAACCGCGTCGGGTTCGGCGACGACTAATCTGGCTAGTTATAGAACCCCACAGGATTTGGATTTGCTTCGTAACCGCGTGAGGGAAAACAGGGAGGTGAGAGCAACGAGATGTCGACCGTCAGATCCGAACGCAATCCATGGTTTGCCTCCAGCCTGACGGTAGGGTCGATCAATCGGGCCAACAGTTTTTCTTCCCAACGGCGCGTGGCCAACCCTTTGATGCGGCTGCTGCAGGTCCAAGCAGATGATGTGTGTCATTGTTGATCCGACAATTTTCACTTAGTCTAGGAAAAAAAAGGAGTTGATCCAACAGTTGGGCTAGCGGCGTCTACGGACTAGCTAGACTGAGCTTCTTCAGATCTTGATTAATCGGCGGATGATGCTGAGCCGCCGGTTTTTTCATCTGATAACAGCATCTTCGCTCGTTTGCCTTCCCCACGCCGAAATCCAGGGAAATTTACGTCCGGATTGGACGTAAATCTGGCGTGGGGAGGACTAGTTTCCCAGCCGCGATCTCAGGCGAAGACGCCGAGCTAAATTTGAAAAACGGAAACTTGACAAAATACGGCAAAAAACGATTGAATTTAGACTAACTTTAATGATATTTACTATATAGAGGGCGAAGTTCATACATAGGGGCCGAATTCGAGCAACTCTAAATATTAAAACACGGCGCTCTACATGCCTAAATGGTGGTAGAACACCGTGTAGTCGCCGTCGCCGCCGGCGCCATCATTGTCGGAGCCGTCGTCGTCGAACTGCGGCGGCGCCGACGCCGCCTGGCTGCTGCCTTGGCCGGCGTCTCCCCACCGGCCACTGGTGCGAGGCGGGGACAGTGATGGCTTGTACAGGTCGTCGTCGGAGGATTCGAGGTCGACGACGGGGACGGCGGCGCCGGATGGAGGAGTCGCAGGCCGGCGGTAGCGAGCGACGTCCTCGAGGAGCCTCGCCTTCCGCTCCGCCTCCTCCTTCTCCCACTTTGCTCCTCTGCCGAGGCGCGGGCACGGTCGAGAGGCATGGATTCGCTGAGAACGAGGTCTGGAGGGACCTCGCCATGGCGGCCTCGAGGATGGTGGCGTCCTCGAGCGCTTTCGGACTCTCCTCCACCTTCACCTTCGCCGGCTTGCGCTTCCGCTCGCCGGAGGTGTCGGGTTCGCGCTTGGGGCGGAGCCGTCCTTGTGCCGTCGAGGGCTCGCGGATGACGATCCCGCCGCCGCCGCGCGCACGGTTGCTCGGCGGGGAAGACGGCTCCTTTTTCACCGGCGCCCATGATGGCGCCGACCTGGAGATCGGCGTCGACCTTGACGCCGAACCGGACGACGAGGAACTGGCAGCCATGCGCCGTGGCTGCCAGCTGCTTCCCCGGCAGCGGGGGCATCGTCAGCAGGGGGAAGTTGCCGCCCTCGATGTGCTCGAGGACGGCCTCGAGCGTCCGGCCCGGCACGCTCCACCACCGCTTGCGTCCGGCGGTGTTGTTGCGCGGAGGCGGAGGCGGCGGGCCGTCGTACGCGGCGAGCTCCTGCTCCCACCGGCGAAGGAAGAAGGAGTTCCACGCCGTCAGGTTGTCAGGTGGTAGCGTGGCTCGGCGCGATCGGTCAAACAATGTTAGCCGGAGCCTCTCGATGGCGGCCGGGCGCGTCCTGCGGCGCGGCGGGATTGGCCGCCGCCCGCGCCCGACGCCACCCTGTGGAAGCCTCGTCGGCGAAGCGAGGGTATCCCGCACAGTGGAGGAGGATGCCCCTCCCACGCGTGGAGCGACCGCGGCGGGGAAGCCGTTGTTGGCCGCGCCATCGCCTGGTTGTAGGCCATGGATCTCGTCGAGGGTCGAGGGAAGGAGGAGGAATCGGAAGAGGAATGGTGGTGCGACGCGTCGCGGCGAGCGGGGTATTTAGGCGGGGCTGGAGCCGGCGATTTAATGCTGCGTGTCTGCTACGCGTCCGCGGCGGCTTTGTTGGCGGCAGCCAACCTTTACTCCCGCGCGCGGAAGGCGATGCGTACGTAAGCCTGACCGAGTCCATCTCTCGCTGTGAGCTTCGAAGCGAAAGCGCGGAGAGAAATCTCGGTGTTTCGCGCGCTTTCGCTGTCCGGAGTCCCCGAGCGCGCCTCGGGGGACCGGGGATGGCGTGGGCTCGCCAGATGTGTTAGGCCCAAATCGGTAGAAAAACGAGAATCGGGAGCGCGGCCCAGGCAAAATCGCCGTCGGATGAGAAAAACGGCACTCGGGGGCCAAGTCGGGGAGACGAGTGGGGATTCTCTAAGTGATAGCCCGCACCCGGCACCGCCGCCATCCAGCATACACCCTTCAACTCATCGACCCCTCGACCTTCTTCCAATCAAGATCAAGAGGTGATGGCACTGCAACAACGGAGGATTTTCATCTCCCCGCTATCCCGTCTCCCGTGTCCCACACTCCCACTCCCACGACATGGATTTCGTGCCCCTTGGTCGAGGTGGCAACATAAACATCCTGGCTCTCGACCACTTGGGTCGCACCACCACCCGTCCACCCTCTAGTCCTCTATGACCCCGTCACTCCGGCCATCTCCACCAAACCCGCGTTGCACGCTCCCAAGGTCATGCCCATCTCCTTCCCCGTCGGCGACAGCGTCTACGTCATGAACATGAACCCTAGCTACCGGCACTGCTTCGAGGCCCGAGCCCGACTGGTACTGGCACTCTCTTCCGCCGCCTCCCCACGTACGACCCCCCACCTACATGCCCTATGACTCCGACGCGTCAGACGACAGGTACGCCTCCGACGAGAGTTAAAATATATAGCCTAGCCCTTTCCAATAGTTCGGACTTTTGGAAACCTTGGCTAGTGCATCAATCTAATATGGTATCAGAGCCAGGAGGTCTGAAGTTCAAACCCCGGCTAACGCACTTTTTAATCTACTATGAATAGTTGTAGCTCCCGATTACCCACGTCTAGTGTCTTCCCGTTTGTCCAGCCTAAACGTGAGGGGGAGTGTTAAAATATATAGCCTAGTCTTTCCAACAGTTCGGACTTTGGAAAACTTGGCTAGTGCATCAATCTAATAACGACGACCGATGCATCTACGGCCTTAAGGCCTACGTCGATGGCCACACGGTGGTTGGGGGCTCGCAGATCTGGATATCAACCAGAGGCGGCGGCACCTACTCATGTACACAGTGCCGACCGGCGAGTGGGGCAATGCCATGGACTGGAAGCTGCCGTTCACAGGCCGCCGCCACGGCGACACCGCCTCCGCCATGACACCGCCGGTGCTGCGGGGCGCGTGGGAGGACCTTGCGCACCCTAAGGAATGGGAACCGGTCTCCTATATCGTGCCGCTAGGCTCAATGACTCTTCCTCGCCAAGTTCTTCGAAACCAAGGACAAGGCGTAGATGAAATCTTGTGTTGGATTTATGATAGCTACGACAACTGCGGTGTTTCGCCGTGGAGGGAGCTGCTTTGCACAAGCCCGGCGGAGGTTCTTGTGATCGCGCATGATGACCTGAAGTATAGGGGATCACAACGAGTCTTGAGAAGTAAAACCCAATTTATTGATTCGACACAAGGGAGCCAAAAGAATATTCGTAAGCCTTAACAACGGAGTTGTCAATTCAGCTGCACCTGGAAACAGATTTGCTCGCAAGAGTTTATCGTGTAGGTTGTATAACGATGTGACAGTAAAGAATATGTTGACCGATGTAACAAAGACAGCGGTAGTGATTATAATGCATGACAGGATTAAAATACGTAGGCATGGATGGATGAACGGGGCGCTGCATGGATGAGAGAAATCATGTAACAATCAAGGTAGGGCATTTACAGATAGTAATAAAACAGTATCGAAGTACTAAACAACCATAGGCATGTGTTCCATATATAGTCGTACGTGCTGATAATGCGAAACTTGCACAACATCTTTTGTCCTACCAGCAGGTGGCAGGGCCTCTAGGGAATCTACTTGTTATTAAGGTACTCCCTTTTAATAGAGCACCACGGGAGCAAAGCATTAACACTCCGTGAACACATATGATCCTCATCACCGCCTTCCCCTCACGGTTGTCCCAATTTACGTCACTTTGGGGCCTGGATTCGGACAACAATATGTGTATACAACTTGCGAGGTAAGATCATAAAGCAATGAATATCATCATGAATTGATAACATGTTCAGATCTGAGATCATGGTCGGGCCCTAGTGACAAGCATTAAGCATAACAAGTTGCAACAATATCATAAAAGTACAAATTACGGATACTAGGCACTATGCCCTAACAATCTTATGCTATTACATGACCAATCTCATCCAATCCCTACCATCCCCTTCAGCCTACAGCGGGGGAATTACTCACACATGGATGGGGGAAACAAGCTGGTCGATGGAGAAGCGTCGGTGGTGATGATGGCGATGATCTCCTCCAATTCCCCGTCCCGGCGAGGTGCCAGAACAAAGTTTCTGGTCCCGAGACGGAGTTTCGCGATGGCGGTGGTGTTCTGGATGTCTTCTGGCGATTTCATCTAACCCCCCTGCGTTTTAGGTCGAACCCTTAAGTAGTCGAAAGGGGGCGTGGGAGGCTGGGCGAGCGCCGCCACCATGAGCAGCGGCCTAGGGCCTGCGCCGCACAGTTGGGTGGGCGCCTCGTGGCCCCCTCCTTCTGGTTCTGGCTCCGTCAATATTATGTGAAAATAGGCCCATTGGAATTAATCCCGGGATTTTCCTGAAAGTTGAGTTTATGCACAAAAACGAGACACCAGAGCACTGCTGAAAACAGCGTTAGTCAGTGTTAGTTGTATCCAAAATACACAAATTAGGGGCAAAACAATAGCAAAATGTTTGCGAAAGTAGATACGTTTTGGACCTACAACTCCCCCGAGCTTAGCTTATTGCTTGTCCTCAAGCAATTCGGTTAAGAGGCAAAACAATAGCAGAAGTGTTCGAGAAAGTAGATACGTTTTGGAAGTATCAACTCCCCCCAAGCTTAGCTTATTGCTTGAGCAATTCATAATAAGATACATGCAAATAAAGTCATCTAATAGCTATGTCAATCATGGAAAAGGTACCAACAAATTAATAATAAGCATCATGAATCATCTATATAGGCAAGATTGCAATGTTCATAAAAGGATATGATAAAGTGGTATCTGAAAGCTTTTTGATATTTATGCAGCCAAAACATAAATGCCAGGAGCACCTTTGAAGTTCATGGAAGGACTAGAAGTAGAGATTGTCAAAGTTATACCACAGTTAATCACATTTTAGGACAAGCATATTATACTAAGAATGACGAGTTGTGCTCTCAAGAAGGTGCTCAAAGAAGGATGGCGACTCAATGTAAAAGTAAAATATTGACCCTTCGCAGAGAAGCGGGGATTAACATGCGCTAGAGCTTTTCATTTTAAAACGGAGTAAAATTATTTTGAGAGGTGTTTGTTATTTGTCAACGAATGGTGGAATGCTCAACTACCTCGTCGACAGTTTCAAGAGCGGCTCCGCGAAGGACGTTATCTCTACCGACAAGGTAAATCATCCTTCTTCTCTTTTGTTTACGTACTTTAGTTTTATTATGGATGACACTCCCCCCAACCTTTGCTTACAAGCCATGGCTAACCGAATATCCTCGGTTGCCTTCCAACATTCACATACCATGGAGGAGTGTCTGTTGCAAAATTAAGTTTGCTTACTGATAAATCGGGGCAAAACATGTGAAGAAGAGAATTATTGATGAAAGTTAATTAATTGGGGTTGGGAACCCCGCAACTCTTTTGCAAAATTATTGGATAAGCGGATGTGCCACTAGTCCATTGATGAAAATTTTGTCAGGAGTAAATGACAAGGTTGAAAGATAAACACCACATACTTCCTCATGAGCTATAAAACATTGACACAAATTAAGAAGCATTTTGAAGGTTTAAGGTAGCACATGAGAATTTACTTGGAATGGTTTGAAATGCCATGCATATGTATTTATGGTGGACACTTTGGAATAACTTGGTTTCGAGGGTTTTGGAAGCACGAAGCGGCCCCGTTCCCTTCGGTACAGAGTGAAGGCTAGCAATAGACTAGGGAGCGACAAATCAAGAGAGCAGTAACTGTCATAATCATGCTTGCGGCCAAATAAATTAACGGAGGCATAAAAGTGATACAAGAACTACGAAGCAAAGTAAATCATCGAGGCTTAATTGACTTTTGTTCAGTCATAGGCATGCGTGAGACCATGTGCCAAGTCGATTCAAGTGAATTATTGAGAGGAGGATACCACAATGTCATACCTGTCTATGAATAAAACAACGCAAGCAAATATTTATGACATGCTTACTCGTATTAATAAATTGGAGCTAAGCATGAGAGATCCTGAACTACTAGACTTTCTTAAATGACATATACCTCACATGAACCGACTAAGCATGCTCACATGGATAAGAGTATATGTACAAAATGAAAACAAATAGAGTTCATACCCGCCTCTCACCACAGTCGAATTGTAGTAGATCGTCATTATTGCCTTTCCACTTGTGTAGCTTGAATAATATGGAATGAAAATCAAGCTCCAACCGAAGACCACTGAACTCCATAATGAACTTTACAAAACCAAAGAAGAACAACAAATAATTTTGGTGTTTTCGAAGGAAACAAGAACAAAGAAACAAGCAAACAAAGCAAAATATTTTTGGATTTTCTTATAGCAAACCAACGATGGCAAAATAAAGCAAAATAGGAGCAAGAAACCAAAATAAACAAATGGTAAAGAGAAACAACGGAAATATTTTTGGTCTTTTTGTGTTTTAGGAAAGAAACAAAGCAAAAACAAGAAAATGAAAACTAAAAGAGTCACATAAACACAAAGCAGCAGAAATTCGTCAAACTTGACAGCAGTACAGTAATCGATTTTTGAGAAAATCTTCCGCTGCTCAACTTGAAAAGTGCTCAACTAATGAAAGTTAGATAATAACCTGGGGAACATGCACAAATATTGGCTTCGCAAAATAACATTCCGGCTGTTTTTGGGAATTTTTTGGTATCAGTCCAGAATCTGTTTTCAAACAGCACTTCCCCAAATATCATCTCTCTCTTATTAGAAACCACCTTAAGAAGCTAAACAAGTATGTACAAGTATCCAACAATTATAATATGCAATGGATGAGTGATGCCGGTATACCTCCCCCAAGCTTAGGCTTTTTGCCTAAGTGGAGATCAATCCCATGGTGCCCATAGTGGCACCTCCATAGTATAATGAAGAAGGATCTGTTAAAGGTATGTCTTTGGAAGACGCTTGCCGGAATACGTGATGGTGTACCCGTGGAGAGACTCATCCTCGGAGTCATGCTAAAGTGGAAACCATGTATCCTCGGTGCTCATCCACCTCCTCCTTAGAGCGCGACCACGGTCTCCTATGAGCCTTGAACAAATCGGTGCGGCAAAGGGTTTCCCTCTCATCCCCGAGTCAATAAACAACATTTTATAGACAATATTTTCTAAACTAGAGTCAGTTGTAACAAATTGGTGACTCTTCATAGCAGCAATATCAAGCCTTATAGGAGTTAATTTCTCATCACTAGGATCAAGAGGAAGATCTAGATGTGCCATAATACGTGAGGCAACAATTCCTCCAAAAATAGGCCCCTTATTGGATAAACGACGAGCAACAAGAGCACCAAGATGATAAGGTGTATTTCCAGTAAGTGCAGCAACTAGAAAACCAAGATGATAACTAGAAATGTTTCTAGTGTTCTCCCTACCAAGAATGCTAGTAGCAAGATAATAAGCAAAATATCTAATGGCAGGGAGTTGAATGTTTCTTATCTTGCCGCGCTGAATGGTGCGGCTATCATCATTGGTAACCTCTCGATAGAGCTCCGTCAAAGCTTTGGGACTTTTCTCAATCTTCTTCGCTGTACCTACAGGAGTAATATCCAATGCAGCACAAAAATCCTTCAACTTCATAGTAATAGGCCTATCATAAATCTTAAATGTAACTGATGGTTGGAAGTGTGCGTTGTTGAACTTAAAGCTTTCAACAAAGATTTTAGTTAGCATCATGTAGTATTGACTCCTCTCATCTTCCATATGGTAGATAAGCCCCACATTATTGATGAGAACGAGGAAATCATCAAGCAGCCACACATTACGCAAAAAGTCATAGCATGGAAAGGATGAAGCATTAGGAACTCCATTATCCTCTTCAACTTCGAAGCTCGGTGCGATGACATCCTCATTATAGGATCGTCTAATTCAAGTGGCTTCCCTTGAGGGCCTCCCGTGCTTGTCGTCTCTCTTTCGAACATTTCTCCAAAGGTATGGTTATGCATCTTCCTTTTCTGAAATTTTTAAAAAACATTATAAAAGTTGATTTGGAGACATATAATTGAGGGAAACTACTATAGGAACTTGGTAGAGTACTAAACATGCATCAAAACTAATTTATACAACTTAGACAAGCATGCAAGCTCACTTAACATGTTACCTACAGCAACAAAATATTCCAGATATACTCAACCAAACAAAATTCTATTTGGATAATCGGAGGAGTCACACACCCGGAGAGCAAATGTACCAAATTTCAGACAGAAATCTGGGGTGAGCAAAGAGATCGAGAAATCCTGAGCTCTTGGGCAAAAACGCGAGTGAGAGAAAGTTGGTACGAGTTTTTCGGGAGAGAGAGTAGAATGGGAGGAAGAGATGACTTAGTGGGGCAAGGAGGGGCCCACACCACAGGGTGGCGCGTCCCCTCCTTGGCCGCGTCGGCTCATGGGGGCAGCCCTGGGGTGCCCCACTGGTCAGCCCCAGGTGCTCCCAGGTAGCTCTTCGAAAAATAAGACCAACGGTATAATTTTTGTAAATTTTTGAGAACTTTGAAAAATGCACATTTCTGGGTGTTAAAATTATTATTACAGGGCAGAAAAAGATTTTCAAACCTCTAAACAACTAAAGCATCTTGCAAAACAAGTAGTGCTACAGCAAGTAAAACAAGGAAAAAAGAAATGTTGTTTAGCTCCTCTATGCATATAAAATGTACTTGTTAACAAGGTTGATCAAGTCTTGCCACCAAATAAATTTTACATGACATAAGAAGAATTAAACCTCAAATCAATCATATTACCTTGTATTGTATTGATATGGATCCAATCATAATATTTTGATATCCTTCTTTAGGCTCATATATAGGACAATCAATAACTCCCACTTTGATAGTTCTCACATTAGAAATTGTATTAACTCCACATACTTTATCAATCCTCTTGGGAAAATAAACAGTATGCTCCTTGTCATCAACATTGAAAGTAACTTTTCCTTTATTGCAATCAATAACAGCCCTGCGGTGTTAAAAAAAGGTCTTCCAAGGATAATAGACATATTATCATCTTCAGGCATTCCCAACACAACAAAATCAGTTAATATTAAGCAATTATTAGTAACTTGAATAGGAACATCCTCGCATATACCAACATGAATAGCAGTAGATTTATCAGCCATTTGCAAAGATATATCAGTCGGTATCAACTTATCTAAATAAAGTCTCTTGTAAAGAGAAAAATGCATAACACTAACTCCTGCTCCCAAATCACATAGAGCGGTTCTAACATAATTATTCTTGATGGAACAAGGAATAGTCGGTATACCTGGGTCGCCCAGCTTCTTTGGAACTTTGCCATTGAAAGAGTAATTAGCAAGCATAGTGGAAATCTCCTCATTAGGAATTTTCCTTTTGTTAGAAACAATATCTTTTATATACTTTGAATAAGGAGGCAATTTAATAGCATCAGTCAAAGGGATTTGCAAGAACAAATGTTTCATCCAATCACAAAATTTATTATAGTGTTCTTCTTCCTTTGATTTTAGTTTCTTGGCAGGAAAAGGCATTTGCTTTTGAACCCAAGGTTCCCTTTCATTACCATGTTTCTTAGCAATAAAATCTTCTTTAGTGTACTTTTTATTTTTAGCATGCTTTTCAGGTTCATCTTCAACCTCTTCTTTATCAGAAGCATCATTCTTATCATTATCTTTATCAAGAAATAGATATACTATTCGGATCATTAACAGGCTCAGAGGATTGTACAACAGTTCTGTGTTTCTTCTTCTTTTTCTTAGAAGGAGCACTAGTTACAGTTCGTTGAGAATCTTGTTCAACTCTTTTGGGATGCCCCTCAGGATATAGAGGATCCTGAGTAGAAACACCGCCTCTAGTTGTTACTTTATAAGCATGTTTTTCTTTAGAACTATTTTTTAATAAGTCATTTTGCACTTTAGTGAGTTGATCAATTTGAGTTTGAACCATATGAAAATGTTTAACAAGCATCTTAACATCATTGGAAGTTCTCTCCACAATATCATGCAATTTACTAATAGCTTGAGAATTTTCCATTAAATGATTCTCTACTCTCATATTAAAATTATCTTGCTTAACAATATAATTATCAAACTCATCTAAGCATTGATCAGGAGGTTTTGAATACGGAATATCTTCCCTACTAAAGCGTTGAAGAGAATGTACCTCAATCATGGATGAAGGGGGAGTTATCTTACATAAATCTTCTATGGGAGGTAAATTCTTCACATCTTCAGATTTAATACCTTTCTCTTTAAGAGATTTCTTGGCTTCCCTCATATCTTCATCATTTAATTTAATCATACCCCTCTTCTTCAATATTGGCGTCGGGGTTGGTTCAGGTGTAGTCCAATCATCATGATTTCGGCCTATTCTAGCCAATAATTCTTCAGCTTCGTCCGGAGTTCTTTTCCTGAAAACACAACCAGCACAACTATCCAGGTATGCCCTAGACTCAATGGTTAGTCCACTATAAAATATATCAAGTAAATCATGCTTTTCCAGATCATGTCCAGTCGAGCTCACGATAGAGCAAAATCTTGCCCAAGCTTCAGCAATTTCTCTCCATCTTCCTGGTCAAAACTATAAATTTTCTGCAAAGCAATATGTTGAGCACTAGCAGGAAAGTATTTCCGAAAGAAAACATCAAGCAAACCACTTGGACTATCAATAGAATCAGGAGGCAAACTATTATACCAAGTTTTAGCATCATCCTTTAATGAGAAAGGAAAAATTTTAGCAACAAAATAAGTACGCTTCTTGATATCATCAGAAAACAAGCTACTCAAAGCAGACAGCTCAATCATGTGTTCTACAACACTTTCTTTTTCAGTACCACAAAAAGGTGTTTTCTCAACAATAGATATATGAGATAAATCAAGAGAAAAATCATAATCCTTATCCTTAATGTTTATAGGAGATGTGGCAAATTTAGGATCAGGAGACAGCTTATATCTAACAGTATGTTGTGCAAGAAGCTTTTTAATATTACTTGCATCAGTAGTAGCATTGCATTTAACAATAAAATCATCATCAAGTTCCACATAATCTTCATCAAGATCATCACTAGAGTATTCAGACTCAGGTGAATTAACAGGTGTAACGGTATTTTCATTAGGAGTTTCAGTATTTTCAATTTGTCTAGACCTAGCAATTGTAGCATCTAGAAAAGATCCTAACGAACCACTATCATCAAGCACAACAGAAGCATCATTACAATTATAAGAATTTTCAGATTCAGCAGAAGTACCAGCATGTGAAGCTTGTGGTGGTGAAACAAGTTGAGTTATCACAGATGGTGAATCAAACGCAGCAGAGGTACTCAGAGTTTTACCTTTTCTTGTAGTGGATCGTAATATGGCGACTTTAGTATCGCGAGGTTTACCCATGATGGAGAATTTGCAGCGAACAATATCAATCCAAGTGAACTTGCAAATAAAGCTATGCTCCCCGCAACGGCGCAGAAAATAGTCTTGATGACCCACAAGTATAGGGGATCGCAACAGTCTTCGAGGGAGTAAAACCCAGTTTATTGATTCGACACAAGGGAGCCAAAGAATATTTGTAAGCCTTAACAGCGGAGTTGTCAATTCAGCTGCACTTGGAAACAGACTTGTTCGCAAGAGTTTATCGTAGCAATAGTTGTATAGCGGTAACGGTAGTGAAATATCGTGACGGTGTAACAAAGACGAGCAGTAGTGATTACGGTAAACGACGAGATTAAAATACTGTAGGCACAGGGATGGATGAACGGGCGCTGCATGGATGAGAGAAATCATGTAACAATCAAGGTAGGGCATTTGCATATAGTAATAAAACAATATCCAAGTACTAAACAACCATAGGCATGTGTTCCATATATAGTCGTGCGTGCTGAGAAACTTGCACAACATCTTTTGCCTACCCGCCGGTGGCAGCCGGGCCTCTAGGGAATCTACTTGTTAATTAAGGTACTCCTTTTAATAGAGCACGGAGCAAAGCATTAACACTCAGTGAACATGTGATCCTCACATCACCGCCTTCCCCTCCGGTTGTCCCAATTTCTGTCCTTTGGGGCCTTGGGTTCCGGACAGCAATACGTGTATACAACTTGGTAAGATCATAAAGCAATGAATATCATCATGAATTGATAACATGTTCAGATCTGAGATCATGGCACTCGGGCCCTAGTGACAAGCATTAAGCATAACAAGTTGCAACAATATCATAAAAGTACCAATTACGGATACTAGGCACTATGCCCTAACAATCTTATGCTATTACATGACCAATCTCATCCAATCCCTACCATCCCCTTCACCTACAGCGGGGGAATTACTCACACATGGATGGGGAAAACATGGCTGGTCGATGGAGAGGCGTCGGTGGTGATGATGGCGATGATCTCCTCCGATTCCCCGTCCCGAGACGGAGTTTCGCGATGGCGGCGGTGTTCTGGATGTCTTCTGGCGATTTCGTCTAACCCCCGTGCGTTTTTAGGTCGAAACCCTTAAGTAGTCGAAAGGGGCGTCAGAGGCTGGCCGAGGCGCCGCCACCATAGGCCGGCGCGGCCCAGGGGCCTGCCGCGCCGCCTGGTGGGGTGGCGCCTCGTGGCCCCCCTCCTTCTGGTCTTCTGGCTCCGTCAATATTATGTGAAAATAGGCCCATTGGAATTAATCCCGGGGATTTTCCTGAAAGTTGAGTTTCTGCACAAAAACGAGACACCAGGGCAATTCTGCTGAAAACAGCGTTAGTCCGTGTTAGTTGTAACCAAAATACACAAATTAGAGGCAAAACAATAGCAAAAGTGTTCGGGAAAGTAGATACATTTTGGACGTATCAACGCACAGGTCCAAACGTTACGCCCACCAACGCGTAAGGATGGACTGGATTATTTGGGGCGCGTTTGTTAGGCTGTGAGCCCATTGGCTCGCATCGGCCCAGCAAAAACCAACCCGTTTGATTGCATGTAAGAGGTCCGCATTGTGGCCCAACCGGTTCTCAAAGCACCCCTGGGATAGGCCCTGGAGGAACGCCTGAATCGATAGTTTCTTCAGGGCCAGGCCTGTTGTCCTGCCATTTTGCATGCCCGTGTGCAACGGTTGCACGTGTGGAGAAGCGCATGAGACAGCGCGTTGTCTTGGTACTCGCTCCAAGCGCGGGAGACAGCGCGTTGTCTTGGTACTCGCTCCAAACTTCCAGTCACCGCTTCGTTCCTTCTCTCTCCCCATTCGCTCCTGGCACAGAGTGCATCGCCCTGTCCCATCAACCGCCGCCATGGTCTCGTCGCCTCCTTCGCCATCCTCTCCGGCGGCGCGAATCCAGTGCCGTGCGGCAGCGGACGGGTCCACGAGGCGCTCATGCGCCTCGTCCGTGAAAGGATTGTATGCCGCACCTAGAGGGGGTGAATAGGTGCTAACCAATGTTTAGTTCTTTTCGAATTAGGTTGACACAAAGGTAAATTCTCTAGAAATGCAACTATCTGAATTTACCTATATGACAAGGTCAACAACTAAGCAATATATAACTAGACAATATATAGGGGAGATAATGAGGATAGAGGAAACCGAGAGTGGAGCACGTGGAGACACAGAGATGATTCCGTAGTTCCCTTCCTTTGCAAGAAGGTACGTCTACATTTGGAGAAGTGTGGTCGCTATGAAAGCCAGACCAACACCACGAAGGCTTCACTTAGGTCTCCTGTGAGCAACGAAGGCCTAGCCCACTTCCACTAAGGGATTTCCTCGAGGCGGAAACCGGGCCTTTACAAGGTTCTTGGGGCACACATCCACAACCAAATTGGAGGCTCCCAATATCTGTAACAACACAACAATCAACAAGAACACATCAACTACAAACAACTAGGGTTTCGAAAGAGGAACACTAGCAAGGGGCCCTCAACAAAAAGAGGGGAAATGCAAATCGCTTTGGTGAAGATGTAGATCGGGGTCTTCTCCTTCGATTCTCCAAAGCTCAAGAGATTTGGGTGGTTGAGGGAGGAGATCTGGCGATTTTGGTGTTCTTGGTGGCTCAGCAATGGTGGAACAAGTCTTGAGGTTTGAGCATCTTTCGAAGGTAGGGGAAGGGTCTCTTTTATACCCCACCAACTATTCTGCCCGTTGGAACGACATCAGCGGTAGTGCTAGCCAAGAAACGGCGGCAGTACCGGCCTCTTGACTTAGGGCACAGCTGGTGTGAGCAGGTGGTACGAGAGAACCACGGCATTCTAGAGGCATCCACCGGCAGTCTTGAGTGCATCCACCGGCAGTGCCAGCCCTTCTCCACCGGCAGTACGTGCTGGCCACAGTAAGCTTTAGCAATACTCTTTTCTTCTTTTTGAGGGGATCGAGATTATCAGATGTGATACCTTTTCTTTATATGTCACTCACTTAGCACACAATTAGATTGTCACTGGTGTTGTTAACACACATGCAAAACCCTAGAGATCATGAAGTACTCTTTCAATCTCCCCCTTTTTGGTAGATGTGTGCATACATGAATTTTGTGATTGAATACAAATGCACATATTAGGTACAGAGCAACTCTAACTATCAAGGTATAGACAACACAATGCTAACAAGACATATGACAGATAATAGATGGAGAGATATAAAAGTTGAGATGTAGAGACCATACCCTTTCATAAAGATATACTCAACTATGTATAATCTCGAACTCCAAGTCTCATAATCATATCATGCATCAATTTGAGATATATCCATAGACAAGTTGAGATATATATACTGACCATACCATTTCATAAAGACAATCTCAACCATATTGAATCCGAAAACCATAACAATATGACTCACACTAATATGTCTTGCCACCACACAGAGAACAAAGTTTTAAACACCAAGACACAAACGATAAAGTTCAACATAAGCACAAATGATAAAAGGAGGACACAAGCTTTAACGGAATGGTAAAAAGCATATGCTTGTGCCTCAACCCGAGCAAATCCCGTGCAAGTCCTAATAGACCTTCTTCTCCCCCTTTGGCATGAAAACACCAAAAAGGAGAAAAGAAGCGATGCTACAACGTCCCATGGAAGCTCAGATGTCCTCGGAATGGTCGGAGGATTCTTCCGTCTCTTTGTCGTCTTTGGACTCGGCTGGCTGATACGTCTCCGACGTATCGATAATTTCTTATGTTCCATGCCACATTATTGATGTTATCTACATGTTTTATGCACACTTTATGTCATATTCGTGCATTTTGGAACTAACCTATTAACAAGATGCCGAAGTGCCAGTTCTTTGTTTCTGTTTTGGTTTGAGAAATCTAGTAAGGAAATATTCTCGGAATTGGACGAAATCAAAGCCCCGGGGCCTATTTTTCCACGAAGCTTCCAGAAGTCCGAAGACGAAGAGGGGCACGGAGGGGCCACACCATAGGGCGGCGCGGCCCCCCCCTTGGCCGCGCCGGCCTGTAGTGTGGGGCCCCCGTGCCGCCTCTTGACCTGCCCTTCCGCCTATAAAAAGTCTCCGTGACGAAACCCCCGAAGAACCACGATACGGAAAACCTTCCGGAGACGCAGCCGGCGATCCCATCTCGGGGGATCCGGAGATCGCCTCGGCACCCTGCGAGAGGGGAATCATCTCCGGAGGACTCTACGCCGCCATGGTCGCCTCCGGTGTGATGTGTGAGTAGTCTACCCCTGGACTATGGGTCCATAGCGGTAGCTAGATGGTTGTCTTCTCCCCATTGTGCTATCATTGTCGGATCTTGTGAGCTGCCTAACATGATCAAGATCGTCTATCTGTAATTCTATATGTTGCGTTTGTTGGGATCGATGAATAGAGAATACTTGTTATGTTGATTATCAAAGTTATGCTTATGTGTTGTTTATGATCTTGCATGCTTTCCGTTACTAGTAGATGCTCTGAAGTAGATGCTTGTAACTCCAAGAAGGAGTACTTATGCTCGATAGTGGGTTCATGCCTGCATTGACACAGGACAGTGAGAGAAAGTTCTAAGGTTGTGTTGTCTTGTTGCCACTAGGGATAAAACATTGATGCTATGTCTAAGGATGTAGTTGTTGATTACATTCGCACCATACTTAATGCAATTGTACATTGCTTTGCAACTTAATGCGGAGGTTCGGATGATAACTTTGAAGGTGGACTTTTTAGGCATAGATGCGGTTGGATGACGGTCTATGTACTTTGTCGTAATGCCCAATTAAATCTCACTATACTCATCATGATATGTATGTGCATGGTCATGCTCTCTTTATTTGTCAATTGCCCAACTGTAATTTGTTCACCCAACATGCTGTTCGTCTTATGGGAGAGACACCTCTAGTGATTGTGGACCCCGGTCCAATTCTCTTTCTTGAAATACAATCTCTGCCATCTTGTTCTCTGTTTTTACGCAAACAATCATCTTCCACACAATACGGTTAACTCTTTGTTACAGCAAGCCGGTGAGATTGACAACCTCACTGTTTCGTTGGGGCAAAGTACTTTGGTTGTGTTGTGCGGGTTCCACGTTGGCGCCGGAATCCTTGTTGCGCCGCACTACATCTCGCCGCCATCAACCTTCAACGTGCTTCTTGACTCCTACGGTTCGATTAAACCTTGGTTTCTTACTGAGGGAAACTTGCCGCTGTGCGCATCACACCTTCCTCTTGGGGTTCCCAACGGACGCGTGTCGAACGAAGAGACAATACGTCAACCACGCGCATCAAGCAAATTTCTGGCGCCGTTGCCGGGAGATCAAGACACGCTGCAAGGGGAGTCTCCACTTCTCAATCTCTTTACTTTGTTTTTGTCTTGCTTAGTTTTATTTACTACTTTGTTTGCTGCACTAAATCAAAATACAAAAAAAAATTTAGTTGCTAGTTTTACTTTACTTGCTATCTTGTTTGCTATATCAAAAACACAAAAAAAACTAGTTTACTTGCATTTACTTTATCTAGTTTGTTACTACTGCTAAAATGGCCAACGCTGAAAATACTAAGTTGTGTGACTTCACAACCACAAATAATAATGATTTCTTATGCACACCTATTGCTCCACCTGCTACTACAGCAGAATTCTTTGAAATTAAACCTGCTTTACTGAATCTTGTTATGCGAGAGCAATTTTCTGGTGTTAGTTCTGATGATGTTGCTGCCCATCTTAATAATTTTGTTGAATTATGTGAAATGCAAAAGTATAAGGATGTAGATGGTGATATTATTAAACTAAAATTGTTCCCTTTCTCATTAAGAGGAAGAGCTAAAGATTGGTTGCTATCTCTGCCTAAGAATAGTATTGATTCATGGACTAAATGCAAGGATGCTTTTATTGGTAGATATTATCCCCTGCTAAAATTATATCTTTGAGGAGTAGCATAATGAATTTTAAACAATTAGATACTGAACATGTTGCTCAAGCTTGGGAAAGAATGAAATCTTTGGTTAAAAATTGCCCAACCCATGGATGACTACTTGGATGATCATCCAAACCTTCTATGCAGGACTAAATTTTTCTTCACGGAATTTATTGGATTCAGCTGCTGGAGGTACCTTTATGTCCATCACTCTTGGTGAAGCAACAAAGCTTCTTGATAATATGATGATCAACTACTCTGAATGGCACACGGAAAGAGCTCCACAAGGTAAGAAGGTAAATTCTGTCGAAGAAACCTCTTCCTTGAGTGATAAGATAGATGCTATTATGTCTATGCTTGTGAATGATAGGACTAATATTGATCCTAATAATGTTCCATTAGCTTCATTGGTTGCACAAGAAGAACATGTTGATGTAAACTTCATTAAAAATAATAATTTCAACAACAATGCTTACCGGAACAATTCTAGTAACAACTATAGGCCATATCCTTATAATAATGGCAACGGCTATGGTAATTCTTATGGGAATTCTTACAACAATAATAGGAATTCACCCCTGGACTTGAATCCATGCTTAAAGAATTTATTAGTACACAAACTGCTTTTAACAAATCTGTTGAAGAAAAGCTTGGGAAAATTGATATACTTGCTTCTAAAGTAGATAGTCTTCTTGTTGATGTTGATCTTTTGAAATCAAAAGTTATGCCTAATGAGAATCATCATAATAAAATTGTTACTACAGCAAATGCCATCCAAGTTAGAATTAATGAGAATATAAGATTAATGGCTGAGCTGCGTGCTAGGTGGGATAGAGAAGAAAATGAAAAACTAGCTAAAGAAAAGAATATAGCTAAAGTTTGGACTATTACCACCACTAGTAATGCTAATGCTACACATGTTGCTGCACCTCCTACTCATACTAATAAAAGAATTGGTGTTAGCAATGTTTCCACTTCTAATGCAAAGCGCGAAAAACTGCCTGAAACTGCTAAAACTGCTGAAACTGCTGATAATTTTTTCCAACATTGGGGATGATGATCCCATTGCTTTAGATTATAATGGTTTGAATTTTGATGATTGCCACATCTCTGAAGTTATAAAGTTCTTGCAAAAACTTGCTAAAAGTCCTAATGCTAGTGCTATAAATTTGGCTTTCACGCATCATATTACAAATGCTCTCATAAAAGCTAGAGAAGAGAAACTAGAGCGTGAAGCCTCTATTCCTAAAAAGCTAGAGGATGGTTGGGAGCCCATCATTAAGATGAAGATTAAAGATTTTGATTGTAATGCTTTATGTGATCTTGGTGCAAGTATTTCTGTTATGCCTAAGAAAATCTATAATATGCTTGACTTGCCACCATTGAAAAATTGTTATTTGGATGTTAATCTTGCTGATCATTCTACAAAGAAACCTTTGGGCAAAGTTGATAATGTTCGCATTACCATTAACAATAACCTTGTCCCTGTTGATTTTGTTGTCTTGGATATTGAATACAATGCATCTTGTCCCATTATATTGGGAAGACCTTTTCTTCGAACTGTTGGTGCTATCATTGATATGAAGGAAGGTAATATAAAATATCAATTTCCTCTCAAGAAAGGTATGGAACACTTCCCTAGAAAGAGAATGAAGGTACCTTTTGATTCTATTATGAGAACAAATTATGATGTTGACACTTCGTCTCTTGATAATACTTGATACACACTTTGCCTAGCTGAAAGGCGTTAAAGAAAAGCGCTTATGGGAGACAACCCATGTTTTTACCTACAGTACTTTGTTTTTATTTTGTGTCTTGGAAGTTGTTTACTACTGTAGCAACCTCTCCTTATCTTAGTTTTGTGTTTTGTTGTGCCAAGTTAAGCCGTTGATAGAAAAGTAAGTACTAGATTTGGATTACTGCACAGTTCCAGATTTCTTTGCTGTCACGAATCTGGGTCCACCTCCCTGTAGGTAGCTCAGAAAATTAAGCCAATTTACGTGTGTGATCCTCAGATATGTACGCAACTTTCATTCAATTTGAGCATTTTCATCTGAGCAAGTCTGGTGCCATTTTAAAATTCGTCAATACGAACTGTTCTGTTTTGACAGATTCTGCCTTTTATTTCGCATTGCCGCTTTTGCTATGTTGGATGAATTTCTTTGATCCACTAATGTCCAGTAGCATTATGCAATGTCCAGAAGTGTTAAGAATGATTGTGTCACCTCTGAATATGTCAATTTATAATGTGCACTAACCCTCTAATGAGTTGTTTTGAGTTTGGTGTGGAGGAAGTTTTCAAGGGTCAAGAGAGGAGTATGATGCAACATGATCAAGGAGAGTGAAAGCTCTAAGCTTGGGGATGCACCCGGTGGTTCACCCCTGCATATATCAAGAAGACTCAAGCGTCTAAGCTTGGGGATGCCCAAGGCATCCCCTTCTTCATCGACAACATTATCGGGTTCCTCCCCAAACTATATTTTTATTCCATCACATCTTATGTGCTTTTTCTTGGAGCGTCGGTTTGTTTTTGTTTTTGTTTTGTTTGAATAAAATGGATCCTAGCATTCACTTTATGGGAGAGAGAGACGCTCCGCTGTAGCATATGGACAAGTATGTCCTTGGTTTCTACTCATAGTATTCATGGCGAAGTTTCTCCTTCGTTAAATTGTTATATGGTTGGAATTGGAAAATGATACATGTAGTAATTGCTATAAATGTTTTGGGTAATGTGATACTTGGCAATTGTTGTGCTCATGATTAAGCTCTTGCATCATATGCTTTGCACCCATTAATGAAGAAATACATAGAGCATGCTAAAATTTGGTTTGCATATTTGGCTTCTCTAAGGTCTAGATAATTTCTAGTATTGAGTTTGAACAACAAGGAAGACGGTGTAGAGTCTTATAATGTTTTCAATATGTCTTTTATGTGAGTTTTGCTGCCGGTTCATCCTTGTGTTTGTTTCAAATAAGCCTTGCTAGCCTAAACCTTGTATCGAGAGGAATACTTCTCATGCATCCAAAATACTTGAGCCAACCACTATGCCATTTGTGTCACCATACCTACCTATACTACATGGTATTTTCCGCCATTCCAAAGTAAATTGCTTGAGTGCTACCTTTAAAATTCCATCATTCACCTATGCAATATATAGCTCATGGGACAAATAGCTTAAAAACTATTGTGGTATTGAATATGTCATTATGCACTTTATCTCTTATTAAGTTGCTTGTTGTGCGATAACCATGTTCTGGGGGACGCCATCAACTATTCATTGTTGAATTTCATGTGAGTTGCTATGCATGTTCGTCTTGTCTGAAGTAAGAGAGATCTACCACCATATGGTTAAGCATGCATATGTTAGAGAAGAACATTGGGCCGCTAACCGAAGCCATGTTCCATGGTGGAAGTTTCAGTTTTGGACAACAATCCTCAAATCTCAAATGAGAAAATTATTAATTGTTGTTATATGCTTATGCATAAAAGAGGAGTCCATTATCTGTTGTTTATGTTGTCCCGGTATGGATGTCTAAGTTGAAGAATAATCAATAGCGAGAAATCCAATGCGAGCTTTCTCCTTAGACCTTTGTACAGGCGGCATAGAGGTACCCCTTTGTGACACTTGGTAAAAACAATGCATTGTGATGATCCGGTAGTCCAAGCTAATTAGGACAAAGGTGCGGGCACTATTAGTACGCTATGCATGAGGCTTGCAACTTATAAGATATAATTTACATGATGCATATGCTTTATTACTACCGTTGACAAAATTGTTTCATGTTTTCAAAATCAAAGCTCTAGCACAAATATAGCAATCGATGCTTTTCCTCTATGGAGGACCATTCTTTTACTTTCAATGTTGAGTCAGTTCACCTATTTCTCTCCACCTCAAGAAGCAAACACTTGTGTGAACTGTGCATTGATTCCTACATACTTACTTATTGCACTTATTATATTACTCTATGTTGACAATATCCATGAGATATACATGTTACAAGTTGAAAGCAACCGCTGAAACTTAATCTTCTTTGTGTTGCTTCAATATCTCTACTTTGAATTATTGCTTTATGAGTTAACTCTTATGCAAGACTTATTGATGCTTGTCTTGAAGTGCTATTCATGAAAAGTCTTTGCTTTATGATTCACTTGTTTACTCATGTCATATACATTGTTTCGATCGCTGCATTCACTACATATGCTTTACAAATAGTATGATCAAGATTATGATGGCATGTCACTCCGGAAATTATCTGTGTTATCGTTTTACCTGCTCGGGACGAGCAGAACTAAGCTTGGGGATGCTGATACGTCTCAGACGTATCGATAATTTCTTATGTTCCATGCCACATTATTGATGTTATCTACATGTTTTATGCACACTTTATGTCATATTCGTGCATTTTGGAACTAACCTATTAACAAGATGCCGAAGTGCCGGTTGCTTTTTCTGTTTTTGGTTTCAGAAATCCTAGTAAGGAAATATTCTCGGAATTGGACGAAATCAAAGCCCAAGGGCCTATTTTTCCACGAAGCTTCGAGTCGAAGGAGGAGACGAAGAGGGACACGGAGGGCCACACCATAGGCGCGCGGCCCCTTGGCCGCGCCGGCTGTAGTGTGGGGCCCCGTGCCGCCTCTTGACCTGCCCTTCCGCCTATAAAAGTCTCCGTGACGAAACCCCCGGTACGAGAACCACGATACGGAAAACCTTCCGGAGACGCCGCCAACGCCGATCCCATCTCGGGGGATCCAGGAGATCGCCTCCGGCACCCTGCCGGGAGGGGAATCATCTCCCGGAGGACTCTACGCCGCCATGGTCGCCTCCGGTGTGATGTGTGAGTAGTCTACCCCTGGACTATGGGTCCATAGCGGTAGCTAGATGGTTGTCTTCTCCCCATTGTGCTATCATTGTCGGATCTTGTGAGCTGCCTAACATGATCAAGATCATCTATCCGTAATTCTATATGTTGCGTTTGTTGGGATCCGATGAATAGAGAATACTTGTTATGTTGATTATCAAAGTTATGCTTATGTGTTGTTTATGATCTTGCATGCTTTCCGTTACTAGTAGATGCTCTGGCCAAGTAGATGCTTGTAACTCCAAGAGAGTACTTATGCTCGATAGTGGGTTCATGCATTGACACCTGGACAGTGACAGAAAGTTCTAAGGTTGTGTTGTGTTGTGCCACTAGGGATAAAACATTGATGCTATGTCTAAGGATGTAGTTGTTGATTACATTACGCACCATACTTAATGCAATTGTCTTTGCTTTGCAACTTAATACTGGAGGGGGTTCGGATGATAACCGAAGGTGGACTTTTTAGGCATAGATGCAGTTGGATGACGGTCTATGTACTTTGTCGTAATGCCCAATTAAATCTCACTATACTCATCATGATATGTATGTGCATGGTCATGCTCTCTTTATTTGTCAATTGCCCAACTGTAATTTGTTCACCCAACATGTCGTCTTATGGGAGAGACACCTCTAGTGAATTGTGGACCCGGTCCAATTCTCTTCTGAAATACAATCTCCTGCAATCATTGTTCTACTGTTTTATGCAAACAATCATCTTCCACACAATACGGTTAACTCTTTGTTACAAGCAAGGTGAGATTGACAACCTCACTGTTTCGTTGGGGCAAAGTACTTTGGTTGTGTTGTGCGGTTCCACGTTGGCGGAATCCCTGGTGTTGCGCCGCACTACATCTCGCCGCCATCAACCTTCAACGTGCTTCTTGACTCCTACTGGTCCGATTAAACCTTGGTTTCTTACTGAGGGAAACTTGCCGCTGTGCGCATCACACCTTCCTCTTGGGGTTCCCAACGGACGCGTGTCGAACGAAGAGACAATACGTCAACCACGCGCATCACTGGCTCAGGCTCACTGTCTTCATCATCACTAGAAGGACGTTGTCGGCGAGAAGGATCGGGTAGCCCAAGCTGTTCAAACTCAGTCACATTGCCATGCTTTGACAACCACTCTTCCTCAGGAGTAATGACCTCTTCTGACCCACTCTCAACAGGAATGTCCAATTTGCGCATAATGAGCTTGGTGTTCCTCCTCTCCATCTTCCTTTCCCTATGAGCTTGGTATTGACGCCTGTTGATGTCAGACTTGAGACAAAACATCTTGGCAAGCTTGGCCTCAATACGAGCAAACCATCCACTGTCAGCAGGGGGAACATACTCCATATCTGAGTCCTCTTCAGCAGATTCATCATCACCGGGAAGACGAGGAGGAAGGGGATGAGCCTTGACCTTGAGATCCTTGGGTTTGTGAGGCAGATGGTTAACATCATCAAGAAGTTTGCCATACCCAGCATTTTCCCAGCGAGAGCAAATGAAACACATGAAGTAGGGTGCAAACACCGGAGACTTGCGAGACATGATGCAAGACCAAAACTCATTCCACAGAAAATCCATCACATCAAGCTGCATACCAGTGTCACGGTGCTGGTGAGAAAGAAGCAACAAGTTCCCAAGATATCCATAGATCTGATCAACGCAGCCAACCTTGGGATTAAGTACCTCTCGGTAAATGCGGAGAAGGATGTCATACACCGGGCGGAGGAATTTCTGAGAACCATATACCACTTCTCCTTCAAGATAAAGATCAGCAAGGAGAGCCTTCTCAATGGGCTTGGGAGTGTTGTGAGCTCTAAAGTATCCATCCTCATTGTCAGTGAGCACTGGATAACCAAGACACTCTGCAAATTGACCCTAGGTGCCATGTAACATGCGACCCTCGGTCATCCAAGTCATAGTCTTGGCATCATCATTGTCAACATACACCGTGGCAAAGAATTGTCCAATAACATCAACACAGTAAGGGTGATGAAACTTCATCAGGGGGAAGAGACCAAGTTGCTCACAAACCTCCCGAGCTTCTGCAAAATACTGAGCATGCTTGTCCATGTGAGCAAAGTTAATATGGTGCATAGGAGCAATTCGATAGGTAGCCTCAGCATAGAGATCAAAATAGGTCTTCTCTTGATATTTAGTCCAGAACAGCTCAGAACAGTTGGTGGCCTTGGGTGTGATATAGAAATTTGTCTAACGCAGCCGAGCATACTCATTGTCAGGCCATTTCCCAATGGGTGTGCCGTGCAGCCTTTTGATGATGAGGTGGCGAGGTTCTGTATCAGCAAAACCCTTCTCCCGACGAGACATCTTCTTAACTGGTAAGACCTCAGCTTCAAAATCTGCAGGAACTGCCCGTTTGCCTGAGTTCGATCGGTGTGGACCACCTACACCTGAGATAGCAAGGAACAGAGGGAATGGATGATGAGGTACACTAAGTGAATGAAAAACTGACAGTCAAAGTAATACGAATGAATCGTTCAAGATACAATATAGAGGCTAAGGTGGATCTGGCAGCACCATCGCTGGCAGTGCCGGGGTGGTATGGGCGGCAGTGCCGGCCCAACCGGCAGTGCCGGTGTGCAGATGGCGGCAGTGCCGGCCGAGCGGTAGTGTCGCTGAATATTGGCCGGTAGTGCCGGTCGAACCTGAAACACTCCAGATCTACTAAAGACTCATACATTGTGTCTCAAAATTTCATCAAGCAATGCACGAGACTGTCCACCCACATGGTAAAATCTTCGGGGCAAAACATACATCTAACTTCTATCTTTCTTCTAGTCAGGCCAACCCAGCCTAGAGAGGGAGAGAGAAGGAGGAGGAGCGTGCCGGAGGAAGAAGCCATGGAGGAGGGTGCCCTGCCCGAGTCCAGCCGACCAGGGGAGGAGGGAGGACACGAGATGGCGAAAGAGGGGCTGGGGCGGCGTTGGCGGCGGCTGGGGCGACGTTTGTGAGGAGAGGGACACGGTGGGGAGAAATAGGTTGGCAGTGTCGGTGAGACCGGCAGTGCCGGGGTTTCACCACCGGTAGTGCCGGGGTGGTACCACCGGCAGTGCCGGCAAACCCGCCCCAAGCCCAAAAACCCTCGAAGTTTTTCAGAGACTTAGAGTATAAGATTGGAATGGTTTCTTAGGTAAGGTGGGGCTTAGGGTAGAAATATCACACTGATGATGGTACATTATCACTCATATTCGCAAACATTGCATAAAGACCAAATATGAGTGATTTCTCATAAGAACATATGAAAGTCAAATAAAATCCATGAAAGATCCAAATAACTCCAACTCTTCACAAAGAAGAGTGTGGTGGCCTAGGCCACCATGTTTGAGTGTTATGGTATGGCACCGCGAAGATATATCTTGGGCCCAAAACCAATACTCGTCATTGAAGCTCACATATCAACACATGATATAAAGAGAATGATGTCTCGCTATCGACATTATGGGGGAGGGATAGCTCAATAGTTTAAACCGCACTCCCCCTATTTCCATGCCCACATCTAAACCAAATAAAGTTTTGAGACGAAGGTGTGTTTGCAAGATGGTCAAGCTATACTCCTTGAATCAATGATATTTAGCTCATTCCTCAAATAGAAAAACCTTGCTTCATCAAGAGGCTTCGTGAAAATATCGGCAAGTTGATCTTTGGTAGGAACATAGCATAGCTCAATATCACCACGGGCAACATGATCCCTAATAAAATGATTCCGGATCTCAATATGCTTCGTTCTTGAATGTTGCACCGGATTATAAGCAATCTTGATGGCACTTTCATTGTCACATAAAAGAGGCACTTTGTCAAAAGTGACACCACATTCCTTTAAAGTTTGCCTCGTCCATAACAATTGAGTGCATCCACTTGCGGCGGCAACATATTCGGCTTCAGCGGTGGAGAGAGATATACAATTTTCTTCTTAGAAGACCAACACACCAAGGATCTACCAAGGAATTGGCAAGCCCCGAAAGTTGATTTCCTATCATCCTTGTCTCCCGCCCAATCCACATTGGTGTATCCATTGAGAAAGAAACTTGAGACTTTTGGATACCAAAGACCATATCTTGGGGTATCAACCAAATATCGAATGATTCTTTTGAGAGCCATCATGTGACTCTCCTTAGGAGAAGCTTGATACCTTGCACACACACCAACACTCAACACTATGTCCGGTCTAGATGCACAAAGGTAAAGCAAAGATCCAATCATGGAGCGATATACCTTTTGATCCACCTCTTTACCATTGGGATCAAGTGCAAGATGACATTTAGTAACCATTGGAGTGGCTACACCCTTCATCTCCGTCATCTTGAACCTCTTGAGCATGTCTTGGAGATATTTTGCTTGATTGATGAAAGTCCCTTCTCTCAATTGCTTGATCTCAAAACCAAGAAAGAACCTCATCTCTCCCATCATAGACATCTCAAACCTATCGGTCATAAGCTTTGAAAATTCATCATTGAAAGCTTTGTTAGTAGAGCCAAAGATAATATCATCAACATATAATTGGCAAACGAAAAGCTCCCCATTGACCCTCTTAGTAAAAAGAGTGGGATCGATTAGCCCAACATCAAACCCACGGTCTATCAACAATTCTTTAAGATGCTCGTACCAAGCTCTAGGATCTTATTTGAGACCATAAATTGCTTTATCAAGCTTATAGACATGGTTAGGAAAGTCGGGATCCTCAAACTCCGGGGGTTGCTTAACATAAACCTCTTCATGCAAGGGACCATTAAGAAAAGCACTTTTCACATCCATTTGTTGTAACTTGAAGTTATGATGTGATGCATATCCAAGAAGGATACGAATGGACTCAAGGCGAGCCACGGGAGCATAAGTTTCTCCAAAGTCAATTCCTTCAATTTGAGAGAAACCTTGAGCCACCAATATTGCCTTGTTCCTCACAACATTTCCAAATTCATCTTGCTTGTTCTTGAATATCTATTTAGTGCCTATAACATTGCGGCACTCCTTTGGCTTCTATACTAAAGACCATACTTTATTGCGCTTGAAGTTATTGAGTTCATCGTGCATAGCTTCCAACCAATCCGGATCTTCAAGAGCTTCAAATACTTTCTTGGGTTCCACTAAGGAGATATAAGCATGATGATTGCTAAAGTTAGCCAATTGCCTTCTTGTGGAAACTCTTCCTCTTACATCACTTAGGACCTTCTCATGAGTGTGTTCAAGAATTTCCAAGTTCCTATCTCTTCTTGCAAGACGACAGGCCTCGATCTCCTCCTTGGTTCTTCTAGGCCTTGGAGGTATCACTTGATCAACTTGATCGTTTGGGTCCCCGTCTTGACCTTCAACTTGAGCTTCCTCAATTTCTTGAGAATGCTCATCATCATGTGCTTGATCTTGGACATTATTCGGTGAGAGGAGAATATTGAATGGATACTCATCGGATCCATCATGAATCCTAGTTTGATCTTGTCCTTGATCTTGCACACTAGAGGGAGGGTCTTGTTCTTGTTCTTGGGTTGGTGCATCATTAGCTTCAAGAGATGGAGTTTGTTGATGTTGAGAAGATGAGGGCTCCACCATGGTAGAGCATAGTCCTTCCCGAGACGCCACACCGTGTCCCTCAATGGGGAGGAAAAATCCCACACCCATTCTTACTATGGCATCTTGAGGTATTTCATCACCTGCACAAACATCAACTTGCCCCACTTGGGAGCCATCATTTTCTTCGAACTTCACACTACAAGATTCGATGATAATCTTGGAAGATATATCAAAGACTCTATAAGTGTGAGATTCGGCACCGTAACCAACAAATATACCCTCCAAATCTTTAGGAGCAAATTTAGATAAACGAACTCCTTTGATTTTATAGAAACACTTACACCCGAACACCTTTAAGTATGAGATATTAGGCTTGTTGCCGGCGAGTATTTCATATGGAGTCTTGTTCAAGCCCTTACGGAGATAGAGCCGATTAGAAGAGTGGCAAGCGGTGGAGATGGCTTCGGCCCAAAAATTATAGCGGAATTTTACTCCGCCATCATAGATCTTGCCATATCCATAAGAGTCCGATTCTTCCTCTCCGCAACACCATTTTGTTGAGGGGTGTATGCAGCGGAATATTGATGTCGTATCCCCTCAACACTAATAAACTCATTGAGTGTGTAGTTCTTCAACTCGGAGCCGTTGTCACTTCTTATTGCCAATATAAGGAGGTTGTATTGTCATTGCACCTTGCTGGTGCAAAGTTGACGTGGGAGTTAGAGATCTCTGTGGTGTAACTTTTCTTCAGGTCCCCGGCAACGGCGCCAGAAAAAGCTTTGCTGCTTGTGATGGTAAAGCACACGTCCGTTGGGAACCCCAAGAGGAAGGTATGATGCGTACAACGGCAAGTTTTCCCTCACTAAGAAACCAAGGTTATCGAACCAGTAGGAAGAAGCACGTTGAAGGTTGATGGCGGTGGAGTGTAGTGCGGCGCAACACCAGGGATTCCGGCGCCAACGTGGAACCTGCACAACACAACCAAGATACTTTGCCCCAACTTAACAGTGAGGTTGTCAATCTCATCGGCTTGTAACAAAGGATTAGATGTATAGTGTGGATGATGATGTTTGCACAAAACAGTAGAACGAGTATTGCAGTAGATTGTATTCGATGTAAAAGAATGGACCGGGGTCCACAGTTCACTAGTGGTGTCTCTCCCATAAGATAATTAGCATGTTGGGTGAACAAATTACAGTTGGGCAATTGACAAATAAAGATAGCATGACAATGCACATACATGTTATGATGAGTAGTGTGAGATTCAATTGGGCATTACGACAAAGTACATAGACCGCTATCCACATGCATCTATGCCTAAAAAGTCCACCTTCAGGTTATCATCCGAAACCCTCCAATATTAAGTTGCAAACAATAGACAATTGCATTAAGTATGGTGCGTAATGTAATCAACAAACACATCCTTAGACATAGCATTGATGTTTTATCCCTAGTGGCAACACATCCACAACCTTAGAACTTTCTGTCACTGTCCCAAATTTAATGGAGGCATGAACCCACTATCGAGCATAAATACTCCCTCTTGGAGTTACAAGTAACGACTTGGCCAGAGCCTCTACTAATAACGGAGAGCATGCAAGATCATAAACAACACATAGATGATAGATTGATAATCAACATAACATAGCATTCATTATTCATCGGATCCCAACAAACTCAACATGTAGCATTACAGATAGATGACCTTGATCATGTTAGGCAGCTCACAAGATCCAACAATGATAGCACAATGAGGAGAAGACAACCATCTAGCTACTGCTATGGACCCATAGTCCAGGGGTGAACTACTCACACATCACTCCGGAGGAGACCATGGCGGTGAAGAGTCCTCCGGGAGATGATTCCCCTCTCCGGCGAGTGCGGGACGATCTCCTGAATCCCCGAGATGGGATTGGCGGCGGCGGTGTCTCTAGAAGGTTTTCCGTATCGTGGCTCTCGGTACTGGAGTTATTATCGACGAAGGCTTAAGTAGGCGGAAGGGTAGGTTTAGGGGCGACGCGAGGGCCTCACACGCTAGGGCCGCGCGGCCAGGAGGTGGGCCGCGCCGCCCTGTTGTGTGGCCACCTCATCGCCCCACTTCGTATCTCCTCCGGACTTCTAGAAGCTTCGTGGAAAAATAAGATCCTGGGCGTTGATTTCGTCCAATTCCGAGAATATTTCCTTACTAGGATTTCTGAAACCAAAAAAAGCAAAGACAACTGGCTCTTCGGCATCTTGTTAATAGGTTAGTGCCGAAAAATGCATAAATATGACATAAAGTATGTATAAAACATGTGAGTATCATCAATAAAGTAGCATGGAACATAAGAAATTATAGATACGTTTGAGACGTATCAAGCATCCCCAAGCTTAGTTCCTACTCGTCCCGAGTAGGTAAACGATAACAAAGATAATTTCTGAAGTGACATGGCATCATAATCTTGATCAATACTATTGTAAGCACATGTAATGAATGCAGCGATTCGAAGCAATGGTAAAGACAATGGTTAAACAATTGAATCATATAGCAAATACTTTTCATAAATAGTACTTTCAAGACAAGCATCAATAAGTCTTGCATAAGAGTTAACTCATAAAGCAATAAATTCATAGTAAAGGCATTGAAGCAACACAAAGGAAGATTAAGTTTCAGCAGTTGCTTTCAACTTGTAACATGTATATCTCATGGATATTGTCAACATAAAGTAATATAATAAATGCAATAAGCAAGTATGTAGGAATCAATGCACAGTTAACACAAGTGTTTGCTTCTAAGATGGAAGGAAGTGGGTAAACTGACTCAACATAATAGTAGAAGAATGGCCCTTCGTAGAGGGAAGCATGGATTGCTATATTTGTGCTAGAGCTTTTATTTTGGAAACAAGAAACAATTTTGTCAACGGTAGTAATAAAGCATATGTATTATGTAAATTATATCCTACAAGTTGCAAGCCTCATGCATAGATTACCAATAGTGCCCGCACCTTGTCCTAATTAGCTTGGATTTACATGGATTATCATCGCAATACATATGTTTTAACCAAGTATCACAAAGGGGTACCTCTATGCCACCTGTACAAAGGTCTAAGGAGAAAGCTCGCATTGGATTTCGCTTTTGATTATTCTCAACTTAGACATCCATACCGGGACAACATAGACAACAAATAATGGACTCCTCTTAATGCATAAGCATTCAACAACAAATAATATTCTCATAAGAGATTGAGGATGGTTGTCCAAAACTGAAACTTCCACCATGGATCATGGCATTAGTTAGCGGCCCAATGTTCTTCTCTAACAATATGCATACTCAAAGCATTCAACTCATGATAAATCACCCTTACTTCAGGAAAGACGAACATGCATAGCAACTCACATGATATTCAACAAAGATAGTTGATGGCGTCCCCAGGAACATGGTTATCGCTCAACAAGCAACTTAATAAGAAATAAGATACATAATTACATATTCAATACCACAATAGTTTTTAGGCTATTTGTCCCATGAGCTATATATTGCAAAGACAAAGGATAGAAATTTAAAGGTAGCACTTAAGCAATTTACTTTGGAATGGCAGAGAAATACCATGTAGTAGGTAGGTATGGTGGATACAAATGGCATAGTTTTTGGCTCAAGGATTTGGATGCACGAGAAGTAATCCCTCTAAATACAAGGCTTAGGATAGCAAGGTTATTTGAAACAAACACAAGTATGAACCGGTACAGCAAAACTCACATAAAAGACATATTGCAAGCATTATAAGACTCTATACCGTCTTCCTTGTTGTTCGAACCTTACTAGAAAATATCTAGACCTTAGAGAGACCAATCATGCAAACCAAATTTTAGCAAGCTCTATGTATTTCTTCACTAATAGGCGCAAAGTATATGATGCAAGAGCTTAAACATGATCCTTATGAGCACAACAATTACCAAGTGTCAAATTATTCAAGACATTCTACCAATTACCACATGTAGCATTTCCCGTTTCCAACCATATAACAATTAATGAAGCAGTTTCAACCTTCGCCATGAACATTATAAGTAAAGCCAAGGACATATTTGTCCATATGCAACAGCGGAGCATGTCTCTCTCCCACACAATGAATGCTAGGATCCAACTTTATTCAAACAAAACAAAAATAAAAACATACAGACGCTCCAAGCAAAGCACATAAGATGTGATGGAATAAAAATATAGTTTCACTAGAGGAACCTGATAATGTTGTCGATGAAGAAGGGGATGCCTTGGGCATCCCCAAGCTTAGATGCTTGAGTCTTCTTGAAATATGTAGGGATGAACCACCGGGGCATCCCCAAGCTTAGAGCTTTCACTCTCCTTGATCATATTGTATCATCCTCCTCTCTTGATCCTTGAAAACTTCCTCCACACCAAACTCAAAACAACTCATTAGAGGGTTAGTGCATAATCAAAATTCACATGTTCAGATGTGACATAATCATTCTTAACACTTCTGGACATTGCACAAAGCTACTGACAGTTAATGGAACAAAGAAATCCATCAAACATAGCAAAACAGGCAATGTGAAATAAAAGGCAGAATCTGTCAAAGCAGAACAGTCCGTAAAGACGAATTTTTTAGGTGCACCAGACTTGCTCAGATGAAAATGCTCAAATTTAATGAAAGTTGCGTACATATCTGAGGATCACTCACGTAAATTGGCAGAATTTTCTGAGTTACATACAGATCCTACTGCTCAAATTCGTGACAGCAAGAAATCTGTTTCTGCGCAGTAATCCAAATCTAGTATGAACCTTACTATCAAAGACTTTACTTGGCACAACAATGCAAAAAATTAAGATAAGGAGATGTTGCTACAGTAGTAACAACTTCCAAGACTTAAATATAAAACAAAAGTGCAGAAGTAAAACCATGGGTTGTCTCCCATAAGCGCTTTTCTTTAACGCCTTTCAGCTAGGCGCAGAAAGTGTGTATCAAGTGTTATCAAGAGATGAAGCATTGGCATTCTTACCAGAGGCTCTGCGCCTACCCTTCTTACTCTTATTCTTACTCTTTGGTTTAGGGAATATATGATTGCATCCAGGTATGGAGGAATTTAGAGTGCCTTTTTCCACATCTATGGTTACTCCGAAGAGCTTCAGCAGGGATCTTCCAAGTGTGATTTGTCCTGTACCTACACATTCAATAACGAGATAATCAGTGGATACCGTTTTTCCAAGAAGGGTTGTGAATACTCCTTCAGCTATTCCCTTAGGAATTATAACAGAGTTATCAGTGAGAGTTATTCCTTCTCCACCTTCAGTAAGTCCCCAGAGTGTCAAAGATTTATAAATACTTTCAGGCATAAGGCAAAATTCAGTCATAATATCACAACGAGCATCAAAAAATTTACCATCAATAGTAACTTTAATAGTGGGGTCCCACATTGATGGTTCAGAGTTTATTGGAACATAATCAAAATGCTCACGAATCCGACCATACCCTTCTTTCAAGCAAGATACATGTGTCTCAAGAGTATTCAATCTATTATAAACACTAACAAGGGATGGATCATAATTATTAGTGGAGCTAGATGATGCAACCAATTTTTTTATGGCATTAAAAGCTTGATCCCCATCACAGTGAAGGAAATCTCCTCCCACTACAGCATCTAAGGCATATCTATAGCGAAGAATAAGCCCAAAATAAAAATTACTAAGAAGCAAACTTAGTGTCATTTTAGGTTCAGTTTTATTATAAGAATCAAAAATTCTAGACCAAGCTTCTTTAAAACCCTCTTCACCCCTTTGTTTAAAAGTGAAGATCGATTCCTCGGGTGATAGAGTAACAACTACAGGACTAGTCATGGTAACAAAAATAAGGTAAATGCTAATAACTAATTTTTTTGTGTTTTTAATATAGGGATTGCAAACAAGATAGTAAATAAAGTAAAGCTAGCAACTAATTTTTTTTGTGTTTTGTTTTAGTGCAGCAAACAAAGAAGTAAATAAAGTAAAGCAAGACAAAAAAACAAAGTAAAGAGATTGGAAGTGGAGATCGACTCCCCTTGCAGCGTGTCTTGATCTCCCTGCAACGGCGCCAGAAAAAGTGTTGCTGGCGCAAAGTTGACGTGGGAGTTAGAGATCTCTGTGGTGTAACTTTTCTTCAGGTCCCCGGCAACAGCGCCAGAAAAAGCTTTGCTGCTTGTGACGGTAAAGCACACGTCCGTTGGGAACCCCAAGAGGAAGGTATGATGCGTACAGCAATTTTTCCCTCAGTAAGAAACCAAGGTTATCGAACCAGTAGGAGTCAAGAAGCACGTTGAAGGTTGATGGCGGCGGAGTGTAGTGTGGCACAACACCAGGGATTCCGGCGCCAACGTGGAACCTGCGCAACACAACCAAGATACTTTGCCCCAACTTAACAGTGAGGTTGTCAATCTCACCGGCTTGCTGTAACAAAGGATTAGATGTATAGTGTGGATGATGATGTTTGCGAAAACAGTAGAACAAGTATTGCAGAGATTGTATTCGATGTAAAAGAATGGACGGGGTCCACAGTTCACTAGTGGTGTCTCTCCCATAAGATAATTAGCATGTTGGGTGAACAAATTACAGTTGGGCAATTGACATATAAAGATAGACTGACAATGCACATACATGTTATGATGAGTAGTGTGAGATTCAATTAGGCATTACATAGACCGCTATCTAGCATGCATCTATGCCTAAAAGTCCACCTTCAGGTTATCATCCGAACCCCCTCCAATATTAAGTTGCAAACAACAGACAATTGCATTAAGTATGGTGCGTAATGTAATCAATAAATACATCCTTAGACATAGCATTGATGTTTTATCCCTAGTGGCAACAGCACATCCACAACCTTAGAACTTTCTGTCATCCCCAGATTTAATGGAGGCATGAACCCACTATCGAGCATAAATACTCCCTCTTGGAGTTACAAGTAAAAACTTGGCCAGAGCCTCTACTAATAACGGAGAGCATGCAAGATCATAAACAACACATAGATGATAGATTGATAATCAACATAACATAGCATTCATTATTCATCGGATCCCAACAAACGCAACATGTAGCATTACAGATAGATGACCTTGATCATGTTAGGCAGCTCACAAGATCCAACAATGATAGCACAATGAGGAGAAGACAACCATCTAGCTACTGCTATGGACCCATAGTCCAGGGGTGAACTACTCACACATCACTCCGGAGGAGACCATGGCGGTGAAGAGTCCTCCGGGAGATGATTCCCCTCTCCGGCAGGGTGCCGGAGGCGATCTCCTGAATCCCCCGAGATGGGATTGGCGGCGGCGGCGTCTCTGGAAGGTTTTCCGTATCGTGGCTCTCGGTCCTGGAGTTATTATCGACGAAGGCTTAAGTAGGCGGAAGGGTAGGTTTAGGGGCGACGCGAGGGCCCCACACGCCAGGGCCGCGCGGCCAGGAGGTGGGCCGCGCTGCCCTGTTGTGTGGCCGCCTCGTCGCCCCACTTCGTATCTCCGGACTTCTGGAAGCTTCGTGGAAAAATAGGATCCTGGGCGTTGATTTCGTCCAACTCCGAGAATATTTCCTTACTAGGATTTCTGAAACCAAAAACAGCAGAAAACAGCAATTGGCTCTTCGGCATCTTGTTAATAGGTTAGTGCCGGAAAATGCATAAATATGACATAAAGTATGTATAAAACATGTGAGTATCATCAATAAAGTAGCATGGAACATAAGAAATTATAGATACGTTTGAGACGTATCACACCTCGGTGGCAAAGTCAATGAAGATTTGTTGAGTCTCATCTTTCTCTTGAGAAAATAGAGCCAAGTATATCTTGAATAGTCATCAACAATCACCAAGCAATATTTCTTCGCACCAAGGCTTGCATGAGTGGTAGGACCAAAAAGATCCACATGAAGGAGCTCCAAGATCCTCTTGGAAGAGATAATAGTCTTGCTTGAGTGCAGAGAATCATGCATTTTGCCTTAAACACAAGCCCTACAAACACGATCTTTGGCAAAAGACACATTTTCCATTAGTCCCACAATATGGTTCCCCTTGTGAAGACTTTGCAAAGTTCTCATGTTGACATGGGCCAAGCGGCGATGCCACAACCAACCCACATCCGCCTTTCCGAATAGGCACATCGCACTTGTCGTGGTGGTCCCCGAGAAGGCCACCACATACAAGTTATTTTCGCGATACCCAACGAATGTGACTTTTAGAGTCTTGCTCCACAAGAGGACCACAATATCATTATCAATAAAGACGGCAAAACCCATTTTGCCAAGGGCGGAAACGGATAACAAATTGTAACCAAGGGTTTTGACAAGCATTACATCCACAAGAGTAATGTTGTGTGCAACCACAACCTTGCCAAAACCCAATACCTCGGATGTAGAATTATCGCCAAAGGAGACGGTGATGTAATTAATGTTGGGCCTCAACTCCTTGACGAGATTCTTGCTGTCGGTCATATGACTTGTGCATCCACTATCAAAGCACCCATTTTGACCCTCCAGCGGCATAGTCCTACATGAGATCAATTCTTGGATTTAGGTACCCATTTTTCAATGGGTCCTCTTTTGTTAGCAACAAGGGTCTTTGGGACCCAAATAGACCAAGCAACATAACCATCATATGGGCCAACATATTTTGCATAAACATCACCATAATAATCTTTAAATAAAACATAGTGAGGGTTAGCAATTCCCGCATCATCATCATTAATGGTTTTGGCCTTTGGGGCTTCACCATTAGTGATAGCTTTCTTCTTTTCTTGTGCGGGCTTGGCCTTCTTCTTGTTTGCCTTCTTTGCCTTGGCATTAAAGCCAATGCCCTCCTTCCCATTTTTTGATCTTTGTTTACTCAAAATATCATCCAAAGATAACTTACTTTGGGGAGAGGAGGCCTTAGCAAGTTCATCCTTTAACCTAGCATTTTCCTCAATAATATTTGCATGATCACAAGTAGAGGTAGAAGAGCTAGGCACATCATATTTGGCAAGCCTAATTTGAAGTTGCTCATTAGACTTGGAGAGGAGAGAGTGTTCACTCTTCAAGGCTTTGTGAGCCTTGTCTAGTTCATCTAGATCCTTCACAAGTTTCTCATGATCAACACCAAATTTGGCCTTTTCCTTTTTAAGCACTTTTACCTTAGCCCTAGCAAGATCTCTTTCTTTGGTAAGCTTAGCAATTTCATCTTGAGGTTTCTAGCCTCTCTTCAAGAGAGGCTATAGTTTCTTATCCTTCCTCAAGGGCATTTTTAAGAGCGGCTATTTCAAGAGAATCCTCTCTTTCTATTTGACATTTTTTATCAAGAGTATCATCTAGTTGTGCTATACGAACCATGAGAGCTGAAACATGCTTTTTAGTGTCACCTTTCAAGTTAAGAATGAATTCATCAAAATCAAGCATTTCTTGTTTCATTTTTAAGCTAGGATGATCAACCCCTAGAGCATTTGATATGATAGGCATAGAGGGGTTGGGGGAAGATACCTCGGAAGATTTAGCCATGAGGCAACTTTCTTCCTTCGATTGAACATCCTCATTTGGGGATTCAATTGGTGATGAAGAGTTGTTGGAGAGGGAAGCAAGAGCAACCAATCCATTGGAAGTTTCATCTCCTTCATCATCATCATCATCATCATCCCCGGATGTGTATTCTTCTTGAGTTGATAGCACAATAGATGTGTCCAAGGAGGACCTTGCCATGAAGAAATGTGCATTCTTGATGTGAGGGTTCTCATTGGGGGATTCAAAGAGGGATGAAGAGGGAATATTGGTGGTGGCAATGGCGGCCACTTCCTTTGAGGTTTCTTCTTCATCACTACTACTATCATTGTCATCGGAAGAATACTCTTCCTTAGTCATTAGCACAATCCTTGATGGCCTCTTGTTCTTCTTACTCTTGTTGTAGAATTTCTTGTTGGGGGCCTTTGAATCTTTGCTCTTGTCCTTGGGAATGAGCCTTCCACCATGAGTTTCTCTATGCTCATAGGGACACTCGGCTATGAAATGCCACTTGTCACCACAAATGTAGCACGATCTTGATCTTGGGCCCTGATACGTCTCCGACGTATCGATAATTTCTTATGTTCCATGCCACATTATTGATGATATCTACATGTTTTATGCATACTTTATGTCATATTTATGCATTTTCCGACACTAACCTATTAACGAGATGCCGAAGAGCCAGTGTTTGTTTTCTGCTGTTTTTGGTTTCAGAAATCCTAGTAAGGAAATATTCTCGGAATTGGACGAAATCAACGCCCAGGGGCCTATTTTGCCACGAAGCTTCCAGAAGACCGAAGGGAAGACGAAGTGGGGCCACGGGGCGCCGCCACACTAGGGCGGCGCGGCCCAGGGGGGCCCGCGCGGCCCTAGCGTGTGGGGCCCCCGTGTGGCCCCCTGACCTGCCCTTCCGCCTACATATAGTCTTCGTCGCGAAACCCCCAGTACCGAGAGCCACGATACGGAAAACCTTCCAGAGACGCCGCCGCCGCCAATCCCATCTCGGGGGATTCAGGAGATCGCCTCCGGCACCCTGCCGGAGAGGGGAATCATCTCCCGGAGGACTCTTCACCGCCATGGTCGCCTCCGGAGTGATGAGTGAGTAGTTCACCCCTGGACTATGGGTCCATAGCAGTAGCTAGATGGTTGTCTTCTCCTTATGTGCTTCATTGTCGAGTCTTGTGAGCTGCCTAACATGATCAAGATCATCTATCTGTAATGCTATATGTTGTGTTTGTTGGGATCCGATGGATAGAGAATACTATGTTATGTTGATTATCAATCTATTACCTATGTGTTGTTTATGATCTTGCATGCTCTCCGTTATTAGTAGAGGCTCTGGCCAAGTTTTTACTCTTAACTCCAAGAGGGAGTATTTATGCTCGATAGTGGGTTCATGCCTCCATTAAATCTGGGACAGTGACAGAAAGTTCTAAGGTTGTGGATGTGCTGCCACTAGGGATAAAACATTGATGCTATGTCCGAGGATGTAGTTATTGATTACATTACGCACCATACTTAATGCAATTGTCTGTTGTTTGCAACTTAATACTGGAAGGGGTTCGGATGATAACCTTAAGGTGGACTTTTTAGGCATAGATGCATGCTGGATAGCGGTCTATGTACTTTGTCGTAATGCCCAATTAAATCTCACAATACTCATCATATCATGTATGTGCATTGTCATGCCCTCTCTATTTGTCAATTGCCCAACTATAATTTGTTCACCCAACATGCTATTTATCTTATGGGAGAGACACCACTAGTGAACTGTGGACCCCGGTCCATTCTTTTACATCGAATACAATCTACTGCAATACTTGTTCTACTGTTCTCTGCAAACAATCATCATCCACACTATACATCTAATCCTTTGCTACAGCAAGCCGGTGAGATTGACAACCTTGCTGTTTCGTTGGGGCAAAGTACTTTGGTTGTGTTGTGCAGGTTCCACGTTGGCGCCGGAATCCCTGGTGTTGCGCCACACTACATCTCGCCGCCATCAACCTTCAACGTGCTTCTTGGCTCCTACTGGTTCGATAAACCTTGGTTTCTTACTGAGGGAAAACTTACTGCTGTACGCATCACGCCTTCCTCTTGGGGTTCCCAACGGACGCGTGTTGAACCAAGATCTTGATCTTGGGCCCAAGCTCTTGAACCCACTTGAGTTGTTTCTCTTGATGTTATCTTCCTTTGCCTTGGATGGATCAACCCAAAAGGTTTTTGCATGGAATGCCATGTGGTCATTGTAGTGGTATTCCAAATCTTCCGGATAGGACATACTCCAAGATTCCCTATATGGTTCTTGAGGGTTCACTTCTTCCACGGTATTGACCGTCAAGGCAAGGTTGGTACCTCTTGCCATTTCGATAGCACGATTGCGAGAATCTAGAGAGTTTTGTTCGGCCACCTTGAGACCTTGCATCTCGTGCACCACTTGTTGGGAGGTAAGTGAAGAATAGCTTTCTCTCCCAAGGAGACTCTTGACATCAATGGGTTCAAAAGGCATCATGCAATCAATATACTTGTCCTTGATCCAAAAGTCATCAATATGTTGGGCACCCACATTCCGAAAAGCATCGGCAATGGTGATAAGCCTTCTATACATCTCTTGATGATCTTCATCCGGCAACCTCATGAATCCTTCGGCTTGGTTCCGAAGAGCACTATACTTGTTTCTCTTCATGCTTTCACTTCCCATGAAGCTTGTGTCCAAACCCTCCCATGCTTCCTTGGCGGTTGTGAAGTTCCGAACAAGGGCCAAATCCTTTGTCCCCACACTAGTTTGAATCATGTGCAAGGCAATGGAGTTGAGTTGGTTATCAACCTCTTCTCTTCTAGTCAACTTGTCGGGGTTGTAAGGCTTGTACCCTTCCAAGATGATTCTCCAAAGTTCATTGGAGGCACTGCAAACATGAGAACGAAACTCAAATTGCCAGGTAGCAAAATATTGATCATTAAACTATGGTGGGTCGCCTCTAGTGTTTATATGAGGATGGGGAACCAGGATGTCGGGTGAGCGGAAAGGTGGAGCAACGGCATGGTAGCTCGCACCCACACTTGTTTCCCAAGGAGAGGCAAGTAGGGTTTTATTTTGGGATTTCTATTTTCGTGCCCTCCGTTCCTTAGTTGTGCTCAGTTTTCCCCAGCTCCTTAGTTTCTCCTCAGTTTTACCCAAGTGCTTGTTTGAAACCCGCAGAAGGTAGCTCGACGGCAGGATTCCCGTTAAGTTGACCGCTCCGTGCTGACGTGTGGGGCCACGTCGTGTGGGCCCGCGTCGCGTGGGGCTGGTAGAAAGGGACCGCGTGGGACAGGACGAGATAGCGTTTGGTTGCACGTGAGCAGGAGCTGGGTTTTGTCTCTCTCGGCCATTGGCATTTCCCTTTTAAGAGTACCTTTTCTGCCTCCTTCTCTCTGCCTTTTTTCACCTAATTAGTATCAAATCTAGAGAAGCTTGCATTTCTGTCTTTCTTCAATTATTTGTGCCTTTTGGCCCTCGTTGTTTGCCCAATATGGCAGCAAATCTAGTAGGGAGCCCAATCTAGTACTCCATCTGGTCCATATGTATGTAGTTAAATCTAGAAGCAAATCTACAGGGAATGTACGATAAATTCACAAGGTCATATAGTAGAATAGGGATAGATAATATAGATAATAAGCTGCATTCAGCAGCCAAACATAGTAGGGTTCGAGGTTCTTCACAGCAGTACACACCATCATACTAACAACATAACAACGAGGGATCCCTAGCTAACAACAAAGGGATCCCAACAACAAAATGGAGGAGGCAGCAGCAGCACACGTCCAGACTCCGCCTACCCCATCTGCCTCTGCCTCCACTTGTTGCTCCCCTTGGGTGCCTTGGGCTTGAGCGGAGGCATGCGCCCGCCGGAGATCTCCACCCGCTGGATGCTACGGAGGTGCATGCCGAGCGCCAAGTGCTTGGCGCGGAAGGAGTTGGGGTTCACCAACGCGCCGACCTTGGGGTGGTGTGGCCGATGTTCTCGGCATGCGTGAGGACGGTTGAAGTCGCACGCCGAGCCTCCTAGTGCAGAAGGGGCACCTGTAGACACCCTTGGCGACATCGAGGTAGGAGACGTACTGGCCGACCTGCAGCCTCCGCAGCACCTGGTGAGTCTTGATGTCATGGTGCTCGTCATCGTTGCCGACGTCGCTGCCAGACAGCTGATCCATATCAAACGGGAATTTATTAGTGAATGAGTTGCAAACGTGCATGATAACAAAGTTAGGAAAAACAGAGGCAGCCTCAGTTAGAGTGGACACGATTATATGTCTACAGGGACGGTGTAAGCGAACCAAAGCTCATGCACAACAGATTTGTACACAGAAATGGTTCGCTGAACCCTCCCTGTAAAAATTTGTGCCCACCGATTCATCATAGGCAAAGAAATAGATTCCAGATCTGAACTTGAACACATTCCAGATTATTTGCAAAATTAAACGGTTGATATCTTTTGATTCGTGCATAAAATAACTGATTGAGATCCTATGATTACTTGCATAAATTAACTGATTGAGATCCCATTATTACTTGCATAAATTAACCGAACGGCCGAACCCCAAATCTTAAACGAAATCAAGGAGGGATCAAAGAAAAATGGAATAAAATCGGCGCAAATATTAGCCCAATACTCATCCATCCACAGATCCATCTACACCAGCACAAATAGGGTTAAAAAAGGAATGGGGAACAAAAAAGGAAGCAAACCGTAGTTACCTCGTTCCATGGGTCCTCTATGGAGATGTCGTAGCGGTTCGGGGCGGGACGTACGGCACCGGCTCGTAGGGGTCCCATCCCGGCGGGATCTGACCGCGACCGGCGGCAGCAGCCTCCGATGCACCGGCGGAGGCGGCGGCGACGTCCGTTGAGGGGACGGCGGCGACGTCCGTTGAGGGGACGGCGGCGACGTCCGTTGAGGGGACGGCGTCGAAGAGGGAGGCGTCGCGCTTGGAGCCGACGGCGCCGTGGACGATGGGATTGGCATTCTCCTTGTCCATCTCGCCGGCAGAGGAGAGAGGGAGAGGGTTTTTGCTTTGGAGAAGATGATGGGATGTGAGAGAGGCGGCGTTGCGTAGGCGAGTGAGAGTGTTAGAGATAGTGGGAGGAGGCGTCTATAAAGGCAAGGGGTGGTTAATGCGACCCGCGTCCTACGCGTCCACCGCTGCACATCTGCACGTCTTGGACTTCTGCAATGCGCCACGCGTCCACGATTGCACGTCTTCGACTTCTGCACCACGACCGGCGTCTACGCGTCAAATATTGCACGTCTTTCATTTCTGCACCGCAACACGCGTCCTCGAGTCTAACCCTGGAAATTTAGATATACTCAGGTATAACCTCGAGCATTATACTAGCATTTTTTGTGTGCTCAGTTTTCCCCTTGAGTGCTAATACTGGCTAGTGCAATATGCTCAGTTTTACCCTCAAGTAGCTGGTCAACAGATAGTCAACAAATGGGATTAACTAGTTAAATGAGTCATTTAATGTGCAAAAAATTCCGAAAAATAGTGGCACATACTCATGGAGTCTTTACCACAAATTGCCAGTTCTCAAAACATAGATAAGTCATAGATAAATCAAGTTTTACCACAAATTGCCACTTCTCAAAGGCCTTCTCAAATCACCTAGTAGCTATGAAGGTGCATGGTTTTCCACAATAAGCCCTTCCCAAAACAGCTTTCCCCAAAACATACTTTGTCTAAATGAGGCCACAATTCTCACACTCATGTATATTTGTATTGCAAATAGTTTGAGATAGGCCAAGATGGGTTTTATTGTACAAAACACGCATTTTCCATTTTTTAAATCTCATATTTGAATCCCTTAGTATGTTTATTACATAGGTGCCCTTGGTTTCTTGATACTACTCAGTTTTGCCCTCTCCCTCCACAAATTCTCTCACACGTGCAACATTGCCCTGATTGGTCTAGCCCATGTCACGCGGATCGTGCCCGCCGACCGTTGATCGTATGATCTAACGGGCAGGATAACCCCTCTCTCTCTCTCTGTCGGCGGTTACCTTCCACTCTCTAAGTATGCTAAAGGGCGGTTTTCTGTATTTATTTTCACGCGCTAAAAATTATAAACTCTTTTAGGAATTACTTTTCACGCAAAAAATGATAAACCATCACCGATTTGTTGTAGCCATAAATTTTCACGCAAAAAATGATAAACCATCACCGATTTGTTGTATCCATTACTTTTCACGCAAAAAATGATAGACCATCACCGATTTCTTGTAGCCATTACTATTCACGGTAAAAATGATAAACGAACCAATCTATCTATCTCTGTATTTGAAGTTTGGAAGGGTTCACCATCTAGTTATGTTAACTTTCGAGGTTTTGACCTGAAAACAAATGGGTATTATAAAGGGAAATAAAAGTTCAAAAAAATGTAAAAACAAAACAATCTACCTATCTTTGTATAGAAGATCGTCTGTATGATTTTTGAGGTCATTTAGAGAAGGTAGAAAAAAATCCCTTTTGAGAAGGTCGAAAAAACCTAACTTGTTACAAAAGCTGGTTTCAGTGAGACCTAACCAAATTTGGCATACATTATGCCATATCTATAACAACAAGGAATATCTAAAAGGGAAAGTTTCACAAAATTTGAAATTTATGGTGAAAATGATGCCATACATGATGCTGTTTTTCGAGGTTTTGACATGAAAATCAATTGGATATTATAAAGGGAAATAAAAAGTTCGAAAAATATAAAAACGAAACAATCTATCTATCTATGTATAGAAGATCAGCTGTATGAAATTTGAGGTCATTTAGAGGAGGTAGAATAAATCACCTTGTTAGAAAAGCTGGTTTCAGTGAGACGAAATGGCATGCGTTTAAGCAAAGTGATTTTTTCGAACATCTCCAAATGATCCCAAATTTGCCATACATGATGCCATACGTGTAACAACAAGGAACCCTATCTAAAAAGTGTCAAAAAAGTTTGCCCAACCGTATAGCTCTATCAAAAAGAACCTCACCATGGCGCTAGTATAATTTTGGGCTTAGTTACAAACTTTCGTTACCTAACCTTCAACACGAAACTTGTTTCAAATCACTTTTGGCGTACAAGAAACAAATCCCTCCTTGATTCGAGCACCACAGCCTCCAAACTTTGCCGATGCCGATATCGGCATGGTCAGAACGGCTATGCTCGACGCCACTGCTAGGTCACCGTCGGGATGCACCCTCAATCTCGTCCCCTCATTCGATCACTGACACACCAGAGATACCGCCGAGGCCAATGCCGAACGTACATGCTGATGCCAATGCCGAACATGCATCCACGCCGATGTCGCACGGTCACGCCGCCCCGCTATGCTGGACGCCACAGACCACCGCGAGGTCTTTCCCTTCGCCACCACACTCTTCTAGCACCCATCTATACACGCCAGAAAGGAGAGACACTAGTTTTCTCTACATTGCTCGCGTTCGTGTCGGACACGGTCAGTCAAAGTTTTGAGGTAGTCGTCGATGTCGTCGACCATTTCTTCTCTTCTTTGCATGGTTAAACGCGTCTAGTTCATATCTATCTAATGCGTCTGGTCTCGCCTCATGCAGTTCTTTGTGGACGTCGATCTCATCTCGGCACCCCGCAGGCCACCTCCTCCGTGCCATCGCTGTAGAGCTCCGTTTAAAAATCTATTCCTACCCGTGTATTGCCCCTTGTATCAGCGCCATGGCCCACTTGTCATTCGATATACCGAAGCCCCACTCGTGCGTGTTTTGGTCAGGGATACATCGATGCTTACGGTCAAACAAAGATGGATGGTCCGACGTGTCTTTGCGGGCTCTACGTGGCCCCACTAGTCAGAAGATAACGGTCAACCGTCGGGCAACCGACAGACTCGTGATGGTTTCAGACAAGGTCTTGGGGAAAACTGAGGAAAAACTAAGGAGCTGGGAAAAACTGAGCACAACTAAGGAACCGAGGGCACGAAAATAGAAATCCCTTTTATTTTTGTCTAAGTGATCATCATCCAAGGGTGTGTCAGAAGAGGGTAAGCCCGAAGCATCTCTCTTTTCTAACGCACTCTTGTCCCTTTCCTCTATGACGGGGATGACGGAGGGAACCGGAGTAAAAGCTCGGAAATCATTTCCTCATGCTTTCCATTTGAGCTTCCATGGAGGACCTCAAAGATGTTTCCATCAACTTGAGATCATCCATGGAGACCGGCTTTGCGGCCCCTTCCGAACCTCGTCCGGCATACTCTTAGGCGGTTAAGCCCGAAATAAGAGCCGAGGCTCTGATACCAATTGAAAGGATCGTATGCCGCACCTAGAGGGGGTGAATAGGTGCTAACCAATTTTTAGTTCTTTTTCGAATTAGGCTTGACACAAAGGTAAATTCTCTAGATATGCAACTATGTGAATTTACCTATATGACAAGGTCAACAACTAAGCAATATATAACTAGACAATATATAGGGGAGATAATGAGGATAGAGGAACCGAGAGTGGAGCACGTGGAGACACAGAGATGATTCCGTAGTTCCCTTCCTTTGCAAGAAGGTACGACATTTGGAGATGTGTCGCTATGAAAGCTGACCAACGCCACAAAGGCTTCACTCAGGTCTCTTGTGAGCACCGCCACGAAGGCCTAGCCCACTTCCACTAAGGGATTTCCTCGAGGCGGAAACCGGGCCTTTACAAGGTTCTTGGGGCACACATCCAAAACCAAATTGGAGGTTCCAATATCTGTAACAACACATCCACAACCAAATTGGAGGCTCCCAATATCTGTAACAACACAACAATCAACAAGAACACATCAACTACAAACAACTAGGGATTCCAAAGAGGAACACTAGCAACAGGGCCCTCAACAAAAAGGGGGAATGCAAATCGCTTTGGTGAAGATGTAGATCGGGGTATTCTCCTTCGATTCTCCAAAGCTCAAGAGATTTGGGTGGTTGAGGGAGGAGATCTGGCGATTTTGGTGTTCTTGGTGGCTCAGCAATGGTGGAACAAGTCTTGAGGGTTTGAGCATCTTTCCAAGGTAGGGGAAGGGTCCATTCTATACCCCACCAACTATTCTGCCCGTTGGAACGACATCGGCGGCAGTGCCTGTTGGAGATATGCCCAAGAGGCAATAATAAAATGGTTATTATAATATATCTTTGAGTTTATGATAATGTTTACATACCATGCTATAATTGTATTAACCGAAACATTGATACATGTGTGTTATGTGAACAACAAAGGAGTCCCTAGTAAGCCTCTTGTATAACTAGCTTGTTGATTAATAGATGATCATAGTTTCATGATCATGAACATTGGATGTTATTAATAACAAGGTTATGTCATTATATGAATGATGTAATGGACACACCCAATTAAGCGTAGCATAAGATCACGTCATTAAGTTCATTTGCTATAAGCTTTCGATACATAGTTACCTAGTACTTCGACCATGAGATCTTGTAAATCACTTATGCTGGAAGGGTACTTTGATTACATCAAACGCCACTGCGTAAATGGGTGGTTATAAAGGTGGGATTAGGTATTCGGAAAGTATGAGTTGAGGCATATGGATCAACAGTGGGATTTTTCCATCCCGATGACGGATAGATATACTCTGGGCCCTCTCGGTGGAATGTCGTCTAATTAGCTTGCAAGCATATGAATGGTTCATAAGAGACCACATACCACGGTACGAGTAAAGAGTACTTGTCATGAGACGAGGTTGAACAAGGTATAGAGATACCGATGATCAAACCTCGGACAAGTAAAATATCGCATGACAAAGGGAATCGGTATCATATGTGAATGGTTCAATCGATCACTAAAGTCATCATTGAATATGTGGGAGCCATTATGGATCTCCAGATCCCGCTATTGGTTATTGGTCGGAGAGAAGTCTCAACCATGTCTACATAGTTCGCGAACCGTAGGGTGACACACTTAAGGTTTGATGTCGTTTAAGTAGATATGGAATATGGAATGGAGTTCGAAGTTTTGTTCGGAGTCTCGGATGGGATCCAGGACATCACGAGGAGTTCCGGAATGGTCCGGAGAATAAGATTCATATATAGGAAGTCACTTTCCAAGTTTGGAAATGATCCGGTGAATTTATGGAAGGTGGTTTCTAGAATTATCCGGAATAAATCACTATGGAAGGAGGAGTCCCGGAGGGACTCCACAAACCCTAACCAGCCAACCAAGTGGGAGGGTGGAGTCCATGGTGGACTCCACCTCCTTGGCCGGCCAAGTAAAGGGGGAAGGGGAGAGTCCCTGTCCCTCTAGGTTTCGTCCATAAGGCAGTTTTTCTGTTGGGGTCTTATTCGAAGACTTTGGGCAAACCCTTGGGGTTCCACCTATATAATGAGGAGGAGAGGGAGGGGGCTGCCCATGGCTTGGCCGCACCACCTAGGGCATCCAAGGGCCGGCGCCCAAGTGCCCCTCCCCTCTCCCCAAACCCTAGCCTCTCCTCCTCCACATAATACTCCCGCAGCGCATAGGCGAAGCCCTGCCGGAGTTCTCCACCGCCACCACGCCGTCGTGCTGCCAGGATTCCGAGGAGGATCTACTACTTCCGCTGCCCGCTGGAACGGGGAGGAGGACGTCGTCTTCATCAACACCGAACGTGTGACCGAGTACGGAGGTGCTGCCCGATTGTGGCACCGTCAAGATCTTCTACGCGCTTTTGAAAGCGGCAAGTGATCATCTTCTGCAACAACGAGATCTAATCTCATAGGCTTTGGAAATCTTCAAGGGTTAGTCTCGTGATCCCCTCGTTGCTACCATCTTCTAGATTGCATCTTGGCTTGGTTTTCGTTCTTGCGGTAGGAATTTTTTGTTTTCTATGCTACGAATCCCATCAGTGGTATCAGAGTCGTGTCTATGCATAGATTGGTTGCACGAGTAGAACACAATTGTTTTGTGGGCGTTGATGCCTTGTTGTCTTTAGTTCGTGTACTTTGCATCTTGCGGCATGGTGGGATGAAGCGGCTCGGGCTAACTTTACATGACCGCGTTCATGAGATTTGCTCCACGCTCGACATGCAACTTGTATTGCATAAGTGGCTTTGCGGGTGTCTGTCTCTCCCACCATAGTGAAGATTCAATTTACTCTTTCTATTGACAACACTAGTATCACCGTTGTGGTTCATGTTCGTAGGTAGATTGGTCTTACTCGAAAACCCTAAACCACGTAAAATATGCAAACCAAATTAGAGGCGTCTAACTTGTTTTTGCAGGGTTTGGTGATGTGATATGTCCATGATGTGATGATGAGTATGTATGAGATGATCATTATTGTATTGTGGCAACCGGCAGGAGCCTTATGGTTGTCTTTATATTTCATGTTGTAGTATTATTTCAAAGTAGTTGTAATAGTTGCTACATGAGGTGAACAGCCATGAATACGGCGCCATGGACCTTGACGCTACGCCGACGATGATGTAGATCATGCCCGTTGATGATGGAGATCATGTCCGTGCTTTGGACATGAAGATCAAAGGCGCAAAGACTAAAGGGCCATATCATATCACATATAAATTGCATGTGATGTTAATCCTTTATGCATCTTATTTTGCTTAGAATGCAACGGTAGCATTATAAGATGATCCCTCACATTAATATCAAGATAATAAAGTGTTCTCCCCTCGTATGCACTATTGCAACAGTTCGTCGTTTCAAAGCATCTCGTGATGATCGGATGTGATAGAGTCTACGTTCACATACAACGGGTGTAATCCATGTTTGCACACGCGGAATACTTGGGTTTGCTTGACGAGCCTAGCATGTACACATGGCCTCGGACAACGGAAACCGAAAGGTTGAACACGAGTCATATGGATGATATGATCAACATGTTGATGTTCACCATTGAAGCTACATCATCTCACGTGATGATCGGTTTTGGTGTAGTGGATTTGGATCGTGTACCACTTAACAACTATGAGGGATGTTGTATTAAGTGGGAGTTCATTAGTAATTAGATTAAATCATGAACTAATTATCATGAACATAGTCTGAGCAGTATTTTGAATTAATTTTGTAGTATTGGCATCCGTTTTCTACCATGCGCTAGTCTTGTAATTGAGATAGAAATACTGTTAAGTCTGACTAGAAACTTTACGGATTGGTACCGTATTGTTAAAGAATCAAGAAATGTTTAAGTGCTATTGCAAACTTTTAGTAAACCTCACATTGCTGATTCAAAGAACGATGATTTCAATTAGTACCTAGAATCATCTTGTCTCCGTGAAACTTGAAGTTCAAATATGTTTGAAGAAGTAAGGAACTGGAAATTTTGTTTTCAGAAATAAGCAAGGTATGAGATATCTAAGACCTTATTGCAAGATGATAGAATATAATCTAGTGAGACTACATAAACTCATAAGTTTTATGGGAATGTACGAAGGTTGAAGACGCCCGGCGTCCCAATCCTCCAACTAAGTTGGACACTAAAGATATTCGCATATCTATGAAGTGATCGTCCTTAGTATGTGTGGGGACCCCGGACTAGCTGTCCGAAATACCCTGTTATGCATTCAACTCACGATCCCATGATCAGTGCACCGTGAGCACATAACCGAACTGAATATCCAGAATTACATCATCCATTACAGTACCGATTAAATAAGTCTTACAAAGCGGGGTCACATGCCCCAGGCTTACATAAATGCCTCATCGGGCAAGATCACAAACACAGCAGCGGATACATATCAACGTCGTCGGGCCCAAGTCATGCCTTAGACCTACAGGCGTCTGACTTGGAGAGCGTCCTAGGTCGCATAGTCGTCCTGATATCCTCCATCGTCTTCATAGTCCTCCTCATAGTCTGGCCAAGTTAATAGCCAGGGACAAAGCCGTAAGTACATTTGGAATTGTACTTGCAAACCATCATAAGAGGGGTGCTAACATAAGCTAACTAAAGGAGACAAGAGAGGAAGAATAGTTTCTCGTGTGGATATAGCATGTGGAAGAGAAATAGTTTCTCTTGTGGATATAGCATGTACCAACAACAATTGTTGGCAAAGCATTCCAACTCCTCAAGTGAAAAGAACACTACGATTGTCCTATGACATCTCTATATCTTTGTTAAAGAAGAGTTGCATTCTTTCATCTCAATTGATGAATATGCGAGGGAAAGTCCTATGACATCTCTATATCTTTGTTAAAGAAGAGTTCCTCTTCAAGAAACATTTAGGAAAGAGTTCCCCACTTAGTCTCAGTATTTCCGCGACCATCTCCTTATGGTCAACACACGCCCTTTTTCCGTACCTCATAGGTACACAACAACACAACACTTCCTTTGCAAAACATTTGCTCAAAACAAAACACAAGCCCCGGTAAAGGTAGACCTTTGCAACCCGTCCATGACCGCGGACGCGGCTATTCGAATAGATTTAACTCTGCAGAGTGTGCGCACTTTCCCCACAAGAACTGATAAATCCGCCGGGATCATCCCCGGATCGTCATACGAAAGTATGCGAGACTCGGATAACCAGTCATAGTCTTTCGCCCGTCTCCATTGGCACAAGTCCTTCCCTGCGGGCTTACCCCTTCCCGGCACCCCGGCAGCATACCTCCTTTTGAGCGTATCTCCGGCGCCACGACGGAAGACCCTCAGTAATCGTCCGGCTATCGGTTTAGACAGTGTATTGCCTCCTCCAGAGCGCAACCCGGCGTCGGAGGTCATCGTGACCCTCCCTAGAGAGTTGTGAAGGGTGCTCATGCCAATTTCAACGAACTACGGACTAAGCCCGTGCCCATATTGGATAATGTGGTTGCGCGAATGAAAGTTGGGCTGGTGTACACTTATACGCAGTGCTCCTTTTTAGAAACCATTTCTTTTTCCCACAACACCTCGGTTGCTCAACCAACATCCATACACCACTTTCCCAAAAATCTTTATCAAGATCCTTTGCTTTCATAAACCATACACTTGGGTTAGCTCACCCAAGGTTTTCATAAACATTTACAACAAGGTAAACCTTGAGGGGTTCCCAACCTATAGTTTCATGAGAAGGAACTACTATAATGACATGGCCGAGATGAAGGTCATCATGCCATGAGAGCATATGTGAGTGGCGTCAAGAGAATCCTACTTGCTTAAGGTAAGCATGTAAGAATATAACAAAGGGTGGATCAAACTTTCAGAGAGGTGGTGCTACTCTACAACTTGGGTGGTGTAAGTGCATTGCCCATTTAACAACTCAAGAAGGCACACGGCATAATCCTCTCAATGTGAGAATTACACCAAGCCTCATGACTTTGATACCTCTATACTCAACAAAGTGGGGGTGCGGTGTAAAACTCCAATTTGGAGCAATATATACTCATGTTGAGCACTCTAAGACCCATGGGAGTAACACGGCAGTGGCACCATGCATCCCTCCAATGTGTGAACCAAGATGAATAACCACCACAAGGAACTACTCCTATTACCACCATACATAGACCAACATAGAGAGATCATCACATAAAGAGATAAGATGCTTAGGGACATCAACAAATGACATCCAACACCACATCATTCAGAGTTCAAAGATGGCTTGCCTTGGTTGGCTTGTCCCTGGTCCTCCTCAAGTTCTTCACCAAAGTCCTCCCCTTCCACTTCTCCCTCGTTTGTATCTAGCGTCGCAAAGGTAAACGATGCATACAATCAACACATAGCTCAAGAAACAAAAGTAAATAAATGAAAAAGGGAAAATATGCAGGGGAGTTGTTTGACAGTAACAAAACATGGTTTGGCCATTTTTATAAATAAGAAGTATCAAGGTTTAATTAAAAACATCAAACTATGACCCTATCATTTTATGTGACACACATACACTTAAAACCAGAGATGAAAAATTACTAACAGAGGCTACTGGTATTTTTCCTGGATGCACAGTAACAAAATAAGTCTAACCCAATTGGAATCACTCACAATTATTTATTTTTCAATTTTTAAGGTCCAAATTACTATCCAGAAACAGAGATCATGTTTCATTTATTAAAAATCGCACAAAAATCTTAAAAATACAAGGCCAGTGGCATCTGAAAGGTAATTTCATACCGGTTCTAATGCAATTGGAATCATATCAATCCGAGCTACCAAACTATTTTTATAAGCAAAACAGTACACTGGTCAGTTTTCATTTTTAATTCCTGTTTATCAATTTTTCAAATAATTGAAATGGGCGGGAACGCCCTGGGCCGTGCAGGTGCTGTGCCGAATGGGGCTCTCCGGTGGCCGGTGGAAAAAAAAAAAGAAGAAAGGCCGGGGGCCCGTGGCGGGCCAGGCAGGCCGACGTGGCCATGCACGCCGACGTGGCCGTGCATGCGCCATGCGCCCGCCCGATCTGGATCCAACGGCCCAGATCTGGCGCGTGCGCGACGTCCGTGGCGCTCGCCGGCGCGGAGGAAGAAAGGGGGCGGCCAGGGGCTTACCGGCGGCTGGCGGTGGCGTGGATTGGTGCAGGCGTCATGGTGGCGTAGGCGTGCGTCGGGTGAGTGCACGGGTGGTGACCAGGGGCGTCTGCTCCTCCTCCCGCGACGTCAACGGCAGCACGGGCGGCGTCGGTTCGTCATCGGCGTCGTCGCTCTACCGCCGATCTGCGCGTCAGGGGCAGAGAGAGAGGGTTAGGAGAAGCAGGAGAGAGTGCTGGTGTTAAGAGAGGAAGGAGAGGAGCGTTGGTGGCGTCACGGCGGCGACCACTTGCGCGTCACTCCCACGGTGACCACGGCGGGTTGGGCGTCGAGCAGCAGTGGCAGCAGCTCGAGCAGCTGCTCGAGCAGCCAGAGAGGGAGTGGAGCAGCCTGGCGGCGTAGTGGAGGTGGGAGCTGAAGAGGGAGGCGTGGCTCTAGTGGGGTTTATATAGGCGGAGGGAGGCGAGGCAGTGGCGTGGGCGATGGCGACGGCCAACGGGCAAGCGGGTGCTAGCGTCATGCGTAGGCCCCGTGATGACGTAGCCGGGGAGCGTCAGAGGGGGAGGGAGTCGAGGCGACGCGCTGCAGACGAGGCGTGATGGCGCGTCGAGCGAGGCTCCGTGCCATCATGTCGCTTGACCGGCGCGGGCTAGGGTTTTTGGGCACGGAGGGGAGGTGAGGGGGGCCGGTGAGAGAGAGAGGGCCAGGGTAGAGAGAGGGGGTGGTGTTGTCCATGGCCCAAAACAGAGAAGAAAAAGAGAGGGAAGAAAGAAGGGAAAAAGAGAGGGGGAGGTTTCCCCTCTTGTCTCTCGGCCAAAACCAAAGAGAGAAGAGAAAGAAAAAGGGGCAGGGGTGAAAAAGAGAGAGGCCATGCCATGTGCATGTGCCCAAGTGTGACAAAAATGCAAGTTGCACAAGTGTGAAAATATTAGAAGACAAATTAATAAGGTGGTGATGGTGTTGATGGTGCAACTTTGGGTGAATTGGTGGTGGTGTAGAGAGAAGTGGGTAGAGTGTTCCCTCTCATCCAAAAGTGATGCTCTCCACCCTAGGGTTAGGGTTTTGAGGGGCTTAGAGCCATAGAGGTGGTGCCATTTAAATTGAATAGATCAAACCCTAAAACTTTTAAAGAGTGGTGCATAGTTTCACTTGGGGGTGTGGTGACAAACATAACATACCAAAAGAAAAGTTGAGTTAAGCTAAGCAAGGATTCTAACCTACACTCAAACACAGTGTTAAATAAAAAAATTTGTTGGCTCAAATTTTTAACTTGTTAAAATATGCAGGTTCTGAAAAATGGGGTGTTACAGACCTTCCCCCCTTAAAAGAATCTCGTCCCGAGATTCCACAGCTAGGAGCTTGAACAGGTGTGGAAATTCTTGTCTCAGATAATCCTCTCTCTCCCAGGTGGCTTCATCTTCAGAGTGATTGCTCCATTGGACCTTGAAGAATTTTATCTTCCTCCGGCGGGTGACCCTAACGGCTTCATCCAGAATACGGACGGGGTTCTCTCTGTAGGTTAAGTCGTGGTTGAGGTCGATGGCACGATAGTCGATATCCTTAAAAACTTCAGCCTTGTTTGGTGCTTGGAAGCATCTCCGAAGTTGGGAGACATGAAAGACGTCATGAAACTCTGACAATTCCGGGGGTAATTCAAGCTGGTAAGATACTTCTCCTCTTCGTCCTAGTACCTTGAAAGGACCAATATACCTAGGCGCAAGCTTGCCTTTAACATGGAAACGTTTCATTCCTTTGAGAGGGGTTACCCGGAGATAGGCGAAATCTCCGGTGCAGAAGGTTAACTCTCGACGCATGGAGTCAGCGTAGCTCTTCTGGCGGGACTGTGCCGCTCTCAGTCGGTCACGGATAAGCTGAACTTGTTCCTCTGCTTCCTGAAGTATGTCTGGTCCGAACACTTGGCTTTCTCCGGTCTCAGTCCAATTGAGAGGGGTTCGGCACCGCCTCCCATAGAGGGCTTCAAATGGGGCCATCCGAAGGCTAGCTTGATAACTGTTATTATAGGAAAACTCTGCGAAGGGCAGGCAATCTTCCCATTTGGTCCCATAAGCGAGAACGCAGGCTCGAAGCATGTCCTCGAGGATTTGATTTACCCTTTCGGTCTGTCCTCTGGTTTGGGGATGGTAGGCGGTACTGAATGATAACTTGGTGCCCAAAGCTTCGTGAAGCTTGTGCCAGAAACGAGAAGTGAACTGGGTGCCTCGATCTGACACGATAACCTTGGGAACGCTGTGGAGGCTAACTATACGGGAGATGTAGAGATCGGCTAACGCTCTCCCGCGATCGGTGGTCTTGACAGGCAGAAAGTGAGCGACTTTAGTGAGATGATCAACTATCACCCAAATGGAATCATGTCCACGGCTAGATCTGGGAAGTCCGGTGATGAAGTCCATTCCTACTTCTTCCCATTTCCATACTAGTATCTTCAAAGGTCGCAGTAATCCGGCAGGGCGTTGGTGTTCAGCTTTAATCTTCTGGCAGACATCACATCGAGCGATAAAGGAGGCAATGTCCCGCTTCATTCCATGCCACCAAAAGGTGTCTTTTAGATCTTGGTACATCTTAGATCCTCCAGGGTGAATAGAATAAGGAGTATTATGGGCTTCCTCCATTATAAGGTTCTTCAAGTCAGGAATATTGGGTACGCAGAGGCGTCCATTGTACCACAGTACTCCGTTGGAGTCTATCGAAAATCCTTCTACCTTTTCTCTGCCCATGCGGCGTTTGATCCCTTCAATACTCTTATGCCCAACTTGGGCTTCCTTGATCTGATCTCGAAGGGTGGGTTTGGCTTCCATGGCGGCAAGGAATCCATGGCTAACCAATTCTAATCCAAATTCCTCGAATTCTTGATAAAGCAGGGGTTGCTCGACTTTCAAACGAAAATTAAGGAACATAGTTCTCTGCTAAGGGCGTCGGCAACAACATTAGCTTTTCCGGGGTGGTAATGGATACTGAGATCATAGTCCTTGATGAGCTCTATCCATCTCCTCTGTCGCATGTTCAACTCTCTCTGAGTGATGATGTACTTAAGGCTTTTGTGATCGTTGTAAATATCACACTTATTTCCTATAAGATAATGGCGCCAAGTCTTGAGAGCATGAACCACGGCGGCTAACTCCAGGTCATGGGTGGGGTAATTGGCTTCGTGGGGTTTCAGCTGTCGGGAGATAAGAAATTACTTTTCCTTCTTGCATTAAGACACTTCCAAGACCAAGTTTGGAAGCATCACAATAGATCACAAAGTCCTTGGTGACGTCGGGCATGGTCAAGATGGGGGCTAATACAAGTCGCCTTTTTAGTTCTTGAAAACTTTCCTCACATTTTTCTGTCCATTCAAACTTCTTACCCTTTTTAAGCAGAGGTCATTGGCTTGGCGATGCTTGAGAATCCTTCAACGAACTTGCGGTAGTATCCCGCCAATCCGAGGAAAGACCTCACTTCTGTAACATTCTTAGGGGGTTGTCGGTCCACGATAGACTTGATCAAAGAGGGGTCAACAGAGAGTCCTCCGGCAGACAGAACGTGGCCAAGAAATCCAACTTCCTTGAGCCAAAACTGGCATTTGCTGAACTTAGCATAGAGTTGATGTTGCTCAAAGGGCCCAAGACTAGTCGCATATGCTCTTCATGTTCTTCCTCAGTTTTAGAGTAGACCAAGATTTCATCGATGAACACTACCACAAATTTGTCTAGGTATTCCATGAAGACCTTGTTCATAAGGTTCATGAAGTAGGCGGGGGCATTGGTGAGTCCAAACGACATTACGGTGTACTCATACAGTCCGTAACGGGTGGTGAAAGAAGTCTTGGGAATGTCTGATTCTCTTACTTTGAGTTGGTGGTACCCGGTGCGAAGGTCGATTTTGGAGAAAACTTTTGCTCCGTTCATCTGATCGAATAAATCATCGATCTTGGGCAGAGGGTACTTATTTTTAATGGTTACTTCATTTAGTCTTCGATAGTCCACACATAAGCGAATGGTGCCATCTCTTTTGTCCACGAAGATCACAAGCGATCCCCATGGTGATGCACTTGGCCTGATCAGACCTTTGACCAACAGATCATCCAACTGTCGCTTCAACTCTATCAATTCTTGGGGATTCATATGGTAAGGTCTCTGGGCTATGGGGGCAGTTCCTGGGATTAGTTCTATGATGAACTCGATGTCTCGGTCAGGGGGCATACCGGGCAATTCCTCTGGGAAAACATCAGGGTACTCGCAGACAATAGGAACTTGTTTGAGGTCGGGTCCAGAGATGCTTTTCTTACAGAAGGCTTTGGATGAGTGTATGGTAGCGGTGTATTTTACTGGTAGGCCTTGATCATTGGTTAGGGTAATAGATTTTTGGACGCAGTCAATGTGTCCTTTGTACTTAGTCATCCAATCCATTCCAAGTATTACCTCCAAACCTTGGGCTCCTAAAACTATTAGGTCGGATTGGAAATGTACACCTTGTATGATTATAGGAACTTGCTTGCAAGATAGGCGGGTTTTAGCGGTGGATCCGGGTATTTGTACTAACATGAGGCGTTTCATAACGGTTGGTTTCATCCCACTTTTCTTAACGAAAGGCTCAGTAATGAAAGAATGAGATGCTCCGGAATCAAAGAGAACTCGGGCGGGAGTGGAGTTGACAAGGAACGTACCCATCAAAATGTCCGACGTTTCCTTAGCTTCTTCAGCGCTGGCGTGATTCAGGTGTTCATGGGCGGCGTTGGCCTGCTTCTTGACAACCGGCTTCTTCCCTGACACCGTCCTAGCTTGAGCCTGATTGGGTCTTGGCGCGTTGGCGTGTTGGGGCGTCCTCATCTTGGTAGGGCACTCACGAGAGAAGTGTCCAGGCTTCCCACAAGCGAAACACCCATCGCCTTGAGCGCGAGCTGGCGGATTGGGGCGAGGGTTGGTATTGAATCCTCTAGAACGGTGCTGCGGAGCTGAACGATTGGGGGCGTGGGTAGGTAAAGAGGATAGCCATGGTCATGAGATGACGGGAAAGAGGGATGTTCGAAGTTCAAGTGCTTTGCCAAGGGGAAGGAACATGCATGCATAAGAAAAGAAATTTGGAAGAGGAATAGCAAAACATAACAACACGAATAGCAACAACCAAACACCATCATCGGTACTACCAAAAGCATCAAGTTCACAACCACCATGGTCACATATGGACCAATTTAAAGTACGCCATACATAGGGGACAGCCTAACATAAAACAAGTCTCGGGGGTGCACGCCTAAAAGTCATCGAGTGGTGCGGAAGGGCCATCAAACGGAGGCTCCTCGGGGTCCTCCTCATCCTCCGGAGTAGCCTCCACGGTGTGAAGTGGTGCGGGTTCTTCGGGCGCGTCGTTGATGAAGGCGCGGTCATCTCGTCATCATCATCAAGCCCATCAAGTCCTTCCTCCTCCATGTAGTCCTCATCGTCGCTAACAAGGGCGGTGTTCTCCTTGCGGATATCCTCGCCGTCATCTCCTCAAGCTTGTCCTCGGCGTCGCGGAGGGCGGCCTTGAGGTGCATAACCTTGACTTTAAGCATGTAGTTGGACTCGCGAGTACGGAGGGTCTTCTTCTGTTGGCGGCGATGCTTGAGCTTGGCCAACTTCAGATCCATCTTGAGCCCTTCAAGCTCATGCTTCAGCACCTCATTCTCCATCCTGTTGGAGTCAAGGCTGAGCTGGGTCTTGAACAGCAAGTTCTCCAACTGGCACACCTGGCGCCCAAGGGGGCAATAGTAGGGGATCATAGTGGGAACCCCCTCCTCATTGCGGCATCCCAAGAAGGCGTGAGGAAGTCCCATGGCCTCCAACTCAACACGGTGGTGGAAGACAAGGCGGGAGAGGGCTGCTTGGAGCACCCTCACGAGTCCATCCTCCCATGTGCGGTCGAAGACCTGGACCTCAATCTCCTCAAGCTGCTTCACGTGAGAGCCGCGAAGTGTGCAAACCACCATCCAGGACATCTCGCCGTCCTTGGTGCTCTCCATCTGTCCTCCCTTCACTTCGGGTGCCAGGCGTCCAACGGCCCGTGACACCTCGACGAGGGCGGTCTCAAACAGGTAGGGAGGCTTCTTGAAGCCAAGCTGGATGCTCTCAGTGAACATCGGTGGATCCATCTACACAAAATTTTAAGTTCTTAATTAGTAACATGATCAAAGTGTGCAAAATTTTAAGTACATAATGTAAAAACATTAAAGATTAATGCAAGTAATATTTAATCTAAGAGAAATTAGGGGAGAGACTGGGCATTATTTCAGCAAATAGTCATCTCGTTTTTGATATAGAAAATAGTTTGGTACTAACTTTGCGTCCATGCTAACTAGGGCTTCCTAAGGTCAGGATGGCTCTGATACCAGCTCTGTGGGGACCCCGGACTAGCTGTCCGAAATACCCTGTTATGCATTCAACTCACGATCCCATGATCAGTGCACCGTGAGCACATAACCGAACTGAATATCCAGAATTACATCATCCATTATAGTACCGATTAAATAAGTCTTACAAAGCGGGGTCACATGACCCAGGCTTACATAAATGCCTCATGGGCAAGATCACAAACACAGCAGCGGATACATATCAACGTCGTCGGGCCCAAGTCATGCCTTAGACCTACAGGCGTCTGACTTGGAGAGCGTCCTAGGTCGCATGGTCGTCCTGGTATCCTCCATCCTTCATAGTCCTCCTCTATCTGTTAACTTCACGATCCCATGATCAGTGCACCGTGAGCACATAACCGAACTGAATATCCAGAATTACATCATCCATTACAGTACCGAATAAATAAGTCTTACAAAGCGGGGTCACATGACCCAGGCTTACATAAATGCCTCAACGGGCAAGTTCACAAAACACAGCAGCGGATACACATCAACGTCGTCGGGCCCAAGTCATGCCTTAGACCTACAGGCGTCTGACTTGGAGAGCGTCCTAGGTCGCATAGTCGTCCTGATATCCTCCATCGTCTTCATAGTCCTCCTCATAGTCTGGCCAAGTTAATAGCCAGGGACAAAGCCATAAGTACATTTGGAATTGTACTTGCAAACCATCATAAGAGGGGTGCTAACATAAGCTAACTAAAGGAGACAAGAGAGGAAGAATAGTTTCTCGTGTGGATATAGCATGTGGAAGAGAAATAGTTTCTCTTGTGGATATAGCATGTACCAACAACAATTTTCCTTGACTCCTCAAGTGAAAAGAACACTACGATTGTCCTATGACATCTCTATATCTTTGTTAAAGAAGAGTTGCATTCTTTCATCTCAATTGATGAATATGCGAGGGAAAGTCCTATGACATCTCTATATCTTTGTTAAAGAAGAGTTCCTCTTCAAGAAACATTTAGGAAAGAGTTCCCCACTTAGTCTCAGTATTTCCACGACCATCTCCTTACGGTCAACACACGCCCTTTTTCCGTACCTCCGGTACACAACAACACAACACTTCCTTTGCAAATCATTTGTCAAAACAAAACACAAGCCCCGGTAAAGGTAGACCTTTGCAACCCGTCCATGACCGCGGACGCGGCTATTCGAATAGATTTAACTCTGCAGAGTGTGCGCACTTTCCCCACAAGAACTGATAAATCCGCCGGGATCATCCCCGGATCGTCATACGAAAGTATGCGAGACTCGGATAACCAGTCATAGTCTTTCGCCCGTCTCCATTGGCACAAGTCCTTCCCTGCGGGCTTACCCCTTCCCGGCACCCCGGCAGCATACCTCCTTTTGAGCGTATCTCCGGCGCCACGACGGAAGACCCTCAGTAATTGTCCGGCTATCGGTCTAGACAGTGTATTGCCTCCTCCAGAGCGCAACCCGGCGTCGGAGGTCCTCGTGACCCTCCCTAGAGAGTTGTGAAGGGTGCTCATGCCAATTTCAACGAACTACGGACTAAGCCCGTGCCCATATTGGGTAATGTGGTTGCGCGAATAAAAGTTGGGCTGGTGTACACTTATACGCAGTGCTCCTTTTTAGAAACCATTTCTTTTTCCCACAACACCTCGGTTGCTCAACCAACCTCCATACACCACTTTCCCAAACATCTTTATCAAGATCCTTTGCTTTCATAAACCATACACTTGGGTTAACTCACCCAAGGTTTTCATAAACATTTACAACAAGGTAAACCTTGAGGGGTTCCCAACCTATAGTTTCATGAGAAGGAACTAATACAATACCATGGCCGAGATGAAGGTCATCATGCCATGAGAGCATATGTGAGTGGCATAAAGAGGATCCTACTTGCTTAAGGTAAGCATGTAAGATGATAACATAGGGTGGATCAAACTTTCAGAGAGGTGGTGCTACTCTACAACTTGGGTGGTGTAAGTGCATTGCCCATTTAACAACTCAAGAAGGCACACGGCATAATCCTCTCAATGTGAGAATTACACCAAGCCTCATGACTTTGATACCTCTATACTCAACAAAGTGGGGGTGCGGTGTAAAACTCCAATTTGGAGCAATATATACTCATGTTGAGCACTCTAAGACCCATGGGAGTAACACGGCAGTGGCACCATGCATCCCTCCAACGTGTGAACCAAGATGAATAACCACCACAAGGAACTACTCCTATTACAACCATACATAGACCAACATAGAGGTATCATCACATAAAGAGATAAGATGCTTAGGGACATCAACAATTGACATCCAACACCACATCATTCAGAGTTCAAAGATGGCTTGCCTTGGTTGGCTTGTCCCTGGTCCTCCTCAAGTTCTTCACCAAAGTCCTCCCCTTCCACTTCTCCCTCGTTTGTATCTAGCGTCGCAAAGGTAAACGATGCATACAATCAACACATAGCTCAAGAAACAAAAGTAAATAAATGAAAAAGGGAAAATATGCAGGGGAGTTGTTTGACAGTAACAAAACATGGTTTGGCCATTTTTATAAATAAGAAGTATCAAGGTTTAATTAAAAACATCAAACTATCACCCTATCATTTTATGTGACACACATACACTTAAAACCAGAGATGAAAAATTACTAACAGAGGCTACTGGTATTTTTCCTAGATGCACAGTAACAAAATAAGATAACACAATTGGAATCATTCAAAAATATTTATTTTTCAATTTTTGAGGTCAAAATACTATCCAGAAACAGAGATCATGTTTCATTTATTAAAAATCGCACAAAAATCCTAAAAATATAAGGCCAGTGGCATCTGAAAGGTAATTTCATACCGGTTCTAATGCAATTGGAATCATATCAATCCGAGCTACCAAACTATTTTATAAGCAAAACAGTACACTGGTCAGTTTTCATTTTTAATTCCTGTTTATCAATTTTTCAAATAATTGAAATGGGCGGGAACGCCCTGGGCCGTGCAGGTGCTGTGCCGAATGGGCCGGCCCAGTGGGGCTCTCTGGTGGCCGGTGAAAAAGAAAAAAGAAGAAAGGCCAGGGGCCCGTGGTGGGCCAGCGACGTGGCCATGCACGCCGACGTGGCAGCATGCGCCATGCCCACCCGATCTGGATCCAACGCCCAGATCGGCGCGTGCGCGACGTCCGTGGCGCTCGCCGGCATGGAGGAAGAAAGGGGCGACCCACCGGCGGCCGGCGGTGGCGTGGATCGTGCAAAGGCGTGGTGGTGTAGGCGTGCGTCGGGTGAGTGCACGGGTGGTGACCAGGGGCGTCTGCCCTCCTCCGGCCACGTCAACGGCAGCACGGCGCGCGTCGGTCGTCGGCGTCGTCGCTCTGCCGCCGATCTGCGCGTCAGGGGAGAGAGAGGGTTAGGAGAAGCAGGAGAGAGTGCTGGTGTTAAGAGAGGAAGGAGAGGAGCATTGGTGGCGTCACGACGGTGACCACCTGCGCGTCACTCCCACGGTGACCACGGCGGGTTGGGCGTCGAGCAGCAGTGGCAGCAGCTCGAGCAGCTGCTCGAGCAGCCAGAGAGGGAGTGGAGCAGCCGGCGGCGTAGTGGAGGTGGGAGCTGAAGAGGGAGGCGTGGTTCTGGTGGGGTTTATATAGGCGGAGGGAGGCGAGGCAGTGGCGTGGGCGGTAGCGACGGCCAACGGGCGAGCGGGTGCTGGCGTCACGCGTAGGCCCCACGATGACGTAGCCGGGGAGCGTCAGAGGGGGAGGGAGTCGAGGCGACGCGCTGCAGACGAGGTGTGATGGCGCGTCGAGCGAGGCTCCGTGCCATCATGTCGCTTGACCATGCGCGTGGGCTAGGGTTTTCTAGGCGCGAGAGAGGGAGTGGGGGCGGGCCAAAAGAGAGAAAGAGAGAGGGCCAGGGTAGAGAGAGGGGGTGGTGTTGTCCATGGCCCAAAACAGAGAAGAAAAAGAGAGGGAAGAAAGAAGGGAAAAAGAGAGGGGGAGGTTTCCCCTCTTGTCTCTCGGCCAAAACCAAAGAGAGAAGAGAAAGAGGGTGAAAAAGAGAGAGGCCGTGCCATGTGCATGTGCCCAAGTGTGAAAAAATGCAAGTTGCACAAGTGTGAAAATATTAGAAGACAAAATAACAAGGTGGTGATGGTGTTGATGGTGCAACCCTAGGTGAAGGGGTGGTGGTGTAGAGAAGAGGGGAGAGTGTTCCCTTTCATTCAAAGGTGATGCTCACCACCCTAGGGTTAGGGTTTTGAGGGGCTTAGTGCATTAGAGGTGGTGCCATTTAAATTGAATAGATCAAACCCTAAAACTTTTAAAGAGTGGTGCATAGTTTCACTTGGGGGTGTGGTGACAAACATAACATACCAAAAGAAAAGTTGAGTTAAGCTAAGCAAGGATTCTAACCTACACTCAAACACAGTGTTAAATAAAAAAATTTGTTGGCTCAAATTTTTAACTTGTTAAAATATGCAGGTTCTGAAAAATGGGGTGTTACAGTATGCACCGTTGCTAAGACTCGTCGTTTCGAAGCATCTCGTGATTATCGGGTGTTATAGATTCTACGTGTGCATACAACGGGTGCAAGTCAGATTTGCACATGTGAATACTGAGGTTAAACTTTACGAGCCTAGCATGTACCGACATGGTCTCGGAAAGTCATCATGATACAATGGATAAAATTATGAGTGAAATTGTTCATCATATTACAAAGTTACTAATAGTGAAATCTATAACACTTGTCATATGATGATGAAACTTCAAAGTAAAAACTTCAAAGTTATTGGTATTTGACCAATGGACCTAGAAGTTATTAAAGATGAAGTGTTTTCTGAATAATGAGGAAAGCTAAAAGAGAAATTACAAAAGATATTTTGGCAGAAAGAAAAGAAAATACTAGAAAGTCTAGCTCGGGTGTATATAAATGATATACATATTATGGTTGTATTCCTAGTTAGGTCACACAATTAAATTCTTGGGTATTAGTACCATATTGGTTGGTATGAAGTGTGATACGTCCATTTTGCATCACTATTTTATATCATAACTTACTGTTATTCATTGATATATTTCATATTTAGAGGTGATACTTATGTTATTTCATCTATTTTTGCATGTTCCATGATTGTTGGAGAATCGCGCACCGGAGTCAGGATTCTGCTGGAAAAAGCACCGTCAGAATGCAATATTTCGGAAGATCAACAATTGACGGAAATTATACTGAAAATCATATTTTTCTAGAAGACGAAGACAGCCAAAAGGAGGAGCCGAGGAGGGCCGCCATGGGCCCCCCATAGGCCGGCGCGGGCCCTAGCCTGGCCGCGCCGCCATGTGGGGAGGGGGCCCACAGCCCCTCTGCCTCCTCTCCTTCGCGTACTTCTTCGTCCCGAAACCTAAGCTCCGAGGATAGTTGCAAAGAGTCACAGCCGCGCTGCGGGCGGAAAACACCGAGAGAAAAGAGCTCTCCGGCAGGCTGAAATCCGTCGGGGAAATTCCCTCCCGGGGGGGAAATCGACGCCATCGTCACCGTCATCGAGCTGGACATCATCTCCATCATCATCACCATCATCTCCATCATCATCACCGCCATCTCCACCGCTGCACCTCATCACCGCTGTAACAATTAGGGTTGGATCTTGATTGTTTGATAGGGGAAACTCTCCCGGTATTGATTTCTACTTGTTATTGATGCTATTGAGTGAAACCATTGAACCAAGGTTTATGTTCAGATTGTTATTCATCATCATATCACCTCTGATCATGTTCCATATGATGTCTCGTGAGTAGTTCGTTTAGTTCTTGAGGACATGGGTGAAGTCTAAATGTTAGTAGTGAATTATGGTTGAGTAATATTCAATGTTATGATATTTAAGTTGTGGTGTTATTCTTCTAGTGGTGTCATGTGAACGTTGACTACATGATACTTCACCTTTATGGGCCTAGGGGAATACATCTTGTACTCGTTTGCTAATTGCGGGGTTGCCGGAGTGACAGAAACCTAAACCCCCGTTGGTATATCGATGCAGGAGGGATAGCAGGATCTCAGAGTTTAAGGATGTGGTTAGATTTATCTTAATTACTTTCTTGTAGTTGCGGATGCTTGCAAGGGGTATAATCACAAGTATGTATTAGTCCTAGGAAGGGCGGTGCATTAGCATAGGTTCACCCACACAACACTTATCAAAACAATGAAGATTAATCAGCTATATGAAGCGAAAGCACTAGACTAAATTCCCGTGTGTCCTCAAGAACGTTTGGTCATTATAAGTAAACAAACCGGCTTGTCCTTTGTGCTAAAAAGGGTTGGGCCACTCGCTGCAATTATTTCTCTCACATTTTACTTACTCGTACTTTATTCATCTGCTATATCAAAACCCCCTGAATACTTGTCTGTGAGCATTTACAGTGAATCCTTCATCGAAACTGCTTGTCAACACCTTCTGCTCCTCGTTGGGTTCGACACTCTTATTTATCGAAAATACTACGATACACCCCCTATACTTGTGTGTCATCAAGACTATTTTTGGCGCCGTTTCCGGGGAGTGAAGTGCTATTTGTAAGTGGAATTGGTAAGGGAAACTTTTACTGTTCGTGCTGATTTTATTTCTGCCTGCTGATACATCCAATTTGCATCACTATTTTATATCATAATTTGCTGTTATTCATTGATATATTTCATATTTGGATACAATACTTATGTTATTTCATCTATTTTGCATGTTTCATCATTATTGGAGGATCAAGCACCGGAGCCAGGATTCTGCTGGAAAAAGCACCGTCAGAACGCAATATTTCGGAAGATCAACTGTGGAAGGAAATTATACCAAAAATCCTATTTTTCAAGATGACGAAGGAAGCCAGAAGGAGGAGCTGAGAAGGCCCAAGGTGGGGCCAGACCACAGGCCGGCGCGGCCCATGGCCTGGCCACGCCACCTTGTGGTGTGGGGGCCCCACAGCCCCTTTCGCCTCCTTTTCTTCGCGAAACCCTTCGTCCCGAAGACCTAAGCCACAGAGGGTACCTCACGAAGAGTTACAGCCGCCTCTGCGGGGCGGAGAACACCAGAGAGAAAAGAGCTCTCCGGCGGGCAGGAATCCGCCGGGGAAATTCCCTCCCGGAGGGGGAAATCGACACCATCGTCACCGTCATCGAGCTGGACATCATCTCCATCACCATCATCATCATCTCCACCATCATCACCGCCGTCTCCACCGCTGGACACCGTCACCGCCGTAGCAATTTGGGTTTGATCTTGATTGTTTGATAGGGGAAACTCTCCCGGTATCGATTTCTACTTGTTGTTGATGCTATTGAGTGAAACCATTGAACCAAGTTTATGTTCAGATTGTTATTCATCATCATATCACCTCTGATCATGTTCCATATGATGTCTCGTGAGTAGTTCGTTTAGTTCTTGAGGACATGGGTGAAGTCTAAATGTTAGTAGTGAACTATGGTTGAGTAATATTCAATGCTATGATATTTAAGTTGTGGTGTTATTCTTCTAGTGGTGTCATGTGAACGTCGACTACATGACACTTCACCTTTATGGGCCTAGGGGAATGCATCTTGTACTCGTTTGCCAATTGCGGGGTTGCCGGAGTGACAGAAACCTAAACCCCCGTTGGTATATCGATGCAGGAGGGATAGCAGGATCTCAGAGTTTAAGGCTGTGGTTAGATTTATTCTTAATTACTTTCTTGTAGTTGCGGATGCTTGCAAGGGGTATAATCACAAGTATGTATTAGTCCTAGGAAGGGCGGTACATTAGCATAGGTTCACCCACACAACACTTATCATAACAATGAAGATTATTTAGCCGTATGTAGCGAAAGCACTAGACTAAAATCCCGTGTGTCCTCGAGAACGTTTGGTCATTATAAGTAAACAAACCGGCTTGTCCTTTGTGCTAAAAAGGATTGGGCCACTCGCTGCAATTGTTACTCTCGCACTTTACTTACTCGTACTTTATTCGCTTGTTATATCAAAACCCCCGAATACTTGTCTGTGAGTATTTACAATGAATCCTTCATCGAAACTGCTTGTCAACACCTTCTGCTCCTCGTTGGGATCGACATTCTTACTTATCGAAAATACTACGATACACCCTCTATACTTGTGGGTCATCAAGACTATTTTCTGGCGCCGTTGCCGGGAAGTGAAGCGCTATTGGTAAGTGGAATTGGTAAGGAAAACCTTTACTGTTTGTGCTGATTTTATTTCTGCCTGCTGCTATAAGTCATTATGGAGAGATCTTCTCTTCAATTTCTATTTGGGAAATCTACTACTACTGCAATGGTAGTGGATGAGGCGCCAGGTGAGGAAGTGATACCATATAAAATACCTATGAAAATTATTGAACGTGTTATGGATAACCGCTATGAAGGGGATGGAACTGTCCACCCTGGAGATCATTTATTGTTCTTACATGAATTATGCGGTTTATTCAAGTGTGCAGGTATTGCTATGGATGAAGTGAGGAAGAAACTATTCTCTATATCGCTGTCTGGTAAGGCGGCGCATTGGTATAAATTACTGGATAATGGGGATTCTCTTGAATGGAATGATATTGTGCCCCGGTTTTATTCTAAGTTCTATCCTCCAAGTGAAATTCACAAGGATCGGAATCGCATATATAATTTTTGGCCTCATGATGGAGAGAGTATTGCCCAAGCTTGGGGGAGATTGAAGTCTTTAATGCTCAAATGCCCCATTCATGAGCTTCCTGGTAATGTTATTATTGATAATTTCTATGCAAGACTTTCTTTTCAAGACAAGACCTTGCTGGATACTTCTTGTTCTGGATCATTTACATGCAACAAAGAAGAGTTTAAAAGGGACCTTCTTGATCGGATCCAAGAAAATACTGAAGGTTGGGAGAACGACAAGGATAGAGAATCAGGTATAATTTATGATTATAAATGCATTGAAGCTTTTATGGATACTGATAAATTTCGTAATATGAGTGCTACATATGGTCTTGATTCTCAAGTTGCTGCAAATCTTTATAAAGCTTTTGCCTCTCATTATGAATTGCCAAAGAAGAATTTTGATAAGTATCATGAACCGTATAAAGATAAAATTGATTCATCTATTAATAAATGCGTTGTAGTTGAAACTGCTGATCATGTTATTCCTGAAGCTTATATTGAAAAAACTCCTTTCCCTGCTAAAATGAAGGAGTACTCTGTTATAAATAGTGCGGTTCATAAAAGTGAAAAGAAACCTGTAGAACCTGAAGAACAAATAAAAGTTGAACCTGCTGTTGCAATAGTTAAAGATCTTGTGACTGAAAATGTGGAGGATGGTCATATTATTTTCTGTGAAGATGCTTCTAATATTGTTTCACATCCTAATAAACCCAAACAAGTTAGTGTTCCTATGCTATCTGTTAGAATTGGTGATCATTGCTATTATGGATTATGTGATATTGGTGCAAGTGTTAGTGCTATTCCTTATGAGCTTTACACGGAGATTATGCACGAAATTGATTCTTGTGAACTTGAAGATATTGATGTGGTTATTCAGCTGGCTAATAGAGAAACTATTTCTCCAATTGGTATTGTTCGAGATGTGGAAGTTCTATGTGGTAAGATTAAATATCCTGCTGACTTTTTGGTACTTGGTTCTGCTGCTAGTGATTATTGTCCTATTATTTTTGGTAGACCTTTTCTAAATACTTGTGGAGCTATTATAGATTGCAAGAAAGAGAAAATTTTGACTAAATTTGCTGGTGAATCTTATGAGTTTAACTTCTCTAAATTTACCAAAACTCCTTATAAAGTTGATTTGCCTAGTGATGATTTTAAAATGGAACAGTGTGCATCTATTGTTCTTGTTCCTAATAATCCTTTGCAGCAACATTTGGAGGATAGCGAGAGTGAAGTTTTTAGGAAAGAAAGAGATGAGCTTGAGGAAATTTTTCTTCGCCAACCTATTCTTAAGCATGATTTACCGGTGGAAGATCTGGGTACAACACCGCCACCAAAGGAAGATCCTGTCTTTGATTTAAAGCCTTTGCCTGATAATCTTAAATATGCTCATATTGATGATAAGAAAATATATCCTGTTATTATTAGTTCTAAGCTTACAGAGTTTGAAGAAGAAAGGTTATTGGAAATATTGAAGAAACACCGAGGAGCTATTGGCTACACTCTTGATGATTTGAAGGGGATTTCTCCCTCTATTTGCCAACACGCCATTAATATGGAAGATGATGCGAAGCCTGTTGTTGAACCTCAGCGTCGTCTAATTCCGAAGATGAAGGAAGTGGTAAGGAATGAGGTATTAAGACTTCTTGAAGCTGGTATTATATATCCTATTGCTGATAGTAGATGGGTTAGTCCTGTGCATTGTGTTCCCAAGAAAGGAGGAATGACTGTTGTGCCTAATGATAATGATGAGCTCATCCCTCAAAGAGTAGTCGTAGGGTATAGAATGTGCATTGATTTTCGAAAAGTTAATAAAGTTACTAAGAAAGATCATTACCCTTTACCATTTATTGATCAAATGCTAGAAAGATTGTCTAAAAATACTCATTTTTGCTTTCTTGATGGTTATTCTGGGTTTTCACAAATTGCTGTTAAAACTAAAGATCAAGAGAAAACCACTTTTACTTGTCCCTATGGAACTTATGCTTATAGACGTATGCCTTTTGGTTTATGTAATGCTCCTGCTACTTTTCAAAGATGCATGTCTGCTATTTTTCATGGTTTTTGCGAGAGTATTGTAGAGGTATTCATGGATGATTTTTCCGTCTATGGGAATTCTTTTGATAGTTGCTTGCAAAACCTTGATAAAGTTTTGCAGAGATGTGAAGAAACTAACCTTGTTCTTAATTGGGAGAAATGCCACTTTATGGTTAATGAAGGAATTGTATTGGGACATAAAATTTCCGAGAGAGGTATTGAAGTTGATAGAGCTAAAGTTGAAGCAATTGAGAAGATGCCCTATCCAAGGGATGTTAAAGGTATTCGTAGTGTTCTTGGTCATGTTGGGTTTTATAGGAGATTTATTAAAGATTTCTCCAAGATTTCAAAGCCTCTTACTAATCTTCTTCAAAAAGATGTACCTTTTGTTTTTGATGATGATTGTAAGGAAGCTTTTGAAACTCTAAAGAAAGCCTTAACAACTGCTCCTGTAGTTGAACCTCCTAATTGGAATTTACCTTTTGAAATTATGTGTGATGCTAGTGATTTTGCTGTAGGCGCTGTTCTTGGACAGCGAGTAGATAAAAAACTGAATGTTATTCATTATGCTAGTAAAACTCTTGATGCTGCTCAAAGAAATTATGCTACAACTGAAAAAGAATTATTAGCTGTAGTCTTTGCTTGTGATAAATTTAGATCTTATATTGTTGATTCAAAAGTTACGATTCATACTGATCATGCTGCAATTAGATACCTTATGACAAAGAAAGATGCTAAGCCGAGGCTTATTAGATGGGTACTTCTTTTGCAAGAATTTGATTTACATATTGTAGATAGGAAAGGTGCTGATAATCCTGTTGCTGATAATTTGTCTAGATTGGAAAATATTGCTTATGATCCTGTTCCTGTTAATGATAGTTTTCCAAATGAACAATTGGCTGTAATAAAGGTGAGCTCGCGAGACAGTCCTTGGTATGCTGATTATGCTAACTTTATTGTTTCCAAGTACTTGCCTCCAACCTTTTCAGCTCAGCAAAGGAGGAAATTCTTTTATGACTTGAGGCACTATTTCTGGGATGACCCACACTTATATAAAGAAGGAGTGGATGGTATTATGCGAAGATGTGTTCCCGAATATGAACAACAAGAGATATTGAGTAAATGTCATGGTAGTGCTTATGGAGGACATCACGCCGGAGAAAGAACCGCGCAAAAGGTTCTACAATCAGGTTTTTATTGGCCAACTCTCTTCAAGGATGCGAGAAAGTTTATTTTATCTTGTGATGAATGCCAAAGGGTTGGTAATATCTCCAGACGTAATGAAATGCCTATGAATTATACTCTTGTTATTGAACCATTTGATTGTTGGGGATTTGACTTCATGGGACCTTTTCCGTCTTCAGAAGGTAACACTCATATACTTGTTGCTGTTGATTATGTTACTAAATGGGTGGAAGCCATACCTACAAAAAGTGCTGATGGTGAGACCTCTTTAAGAATGCTTTTAGACATTATTTTTCCTAGATTTGGAGTGCCTAGATATATTATGACTGATGGAGGTTCTCATTTTATTCATGGAGGTTTTAGAAAAACTCTTGCTAGATATGGTATTAATCATAGAATTGCTTCCGCTTATCATCCTCAAACTAGTGGGCAAGTAGAATTATCAAATAGAGAGATTAAATCTATCTTGCAAAAGACTGTTAATAAAACTAGAAAGAATTGGACTAGTAAATTGAAGGATGCACTATGGGCTTATAGAACTGCTTATAAAAATCCCATGGGAATGTCACCTTATAAAATGGTTTACGGAAAAGCTTGTCATTTACCTTTAGAACTAGAGCACAAAGCTTATTGGGCTGTTAGAGAATTAAATAAAGATCCTAAACTTGCCGGTAATAAGAGGTTGTTGCAATTGAGTTCTCTAGATGAATGGAGAAGTGAAGCTTATGAAAATGCTAAACTCTTTAAAGAAAAAGTTAAAAAATGGCATGATAGAAGGATTATCAAAAGAGAATTTAATATTGGAGATAAAGTCCTATTGTATCGGTCTCGTCTCAGATTCTTTGCAGGGAAATTACTCTCGAAATGGGAAGGACCATATGTTGTTGAGGAGGTGTATCGTTCAGGAGCAATTAAAATTAGCTCTCTCCAAGGCAATGCCACACAAGTGGTGAATGGACAAAGACTCAAGCATTATATCTCAGGTGATTCCTATAATGTTGATGTTGATATTATTCGAGTGGAAACACCGGAGGCTTTCATCAAAGGGCAAATTGACAGGCCGCCAGAACCCGACTTTGAATAGGTAACAGTACTGGTAATGAAAAGTACGCAATTTACTTTCTGAACAATATTTTTGCTATTTTTGGAAAATATGAAAAATTACGAGATCGAAACGGAGGGAAAAGACGCACGAGGGCGTGCCACCATAGGCCGGCGCGGCCTGACCAGGCCCGCGCGACCTATGGTTTGGCCGCCTCGTCGCCCCTTTCCGACTCTGGTTCGATCTGGTACTTTCCTTTTGTCGTGAAAATATTTGCTATATAATCCCCCGGACCCTTGGAGGTCCGTATATCATTTTCTCGACGTGTTTTGTTTCGAGCTGTTTCTGTCAGGATCTGTTTTCAGTTTAGAAGCACCATGGTCTCCAAGAACAAGGGCAAGGAGTTTCCGGATGAAGATAATCAAGATCTTGGGTGGAAAGAGGAGGACAAGGACGTCAAGGAAGAGGATGAAGAAGAGGTGGAGGAAGATTCGCGCGCACACCCGCGTGCTACCATCGCAAGCATCAAGGTGGTGGACAACCCTTTTAGTGCAAACAAGAGCGCAAGAATTCGCACTGGAGGAGCGGTTCCACGTCATTACCTAGCTCCGAAAACATCTTTATCAGGCATTCACCATCCCTTCCACAATCTAATTTTCAATAATCAAATTGAAGGGACTCCCAAGGCAGCATTGCCTAGCCAGTGGGATATAGATCGCTCTAACACTGCAGGAGGGAGGAAGCCTGAGGGTGAAGAGTGGGGAAATAACTCCAAGAGTTGGGACTCGCCGTCGGACAGACTTCTTAACCGCGTCGAGCACAATTCGGAGATGATTCGCAATCTCACATACAAGATTGATGAGCTTCAGGAGCTTATTGAGAAGCTTGTCAGGAATTCATCACCACCATCGCCGAAGGAGTAATTCATCATCGGTATTGGCATCCCCTTGGTTTGTTCCAAGCTTGGGGGAGTGCCGCGGTATCACATCATCACTATCTTTTACTTTTTACTGTCAAGTAGTGTCATATCATGAGTAGGGAAGTTATCATATAAGATGGGTTGCGTTTGGAAGTATCTCTCCTTTAGTTGGTTGTCTATGTATCCCTTGGTGTGAGTTATCGTTATGGAATATTAATGAGAAGTCTTATCATTTACATTTTGCACATCTTATTTTAGTTTGCAATCTCTATTATATGATTTATCTTGTCATTAGTATTGGTATCACTTTGGGAGCATTGAATAAATCTATTTGGTTTTGGCAAACTTAGCATTGGTCAATAGCAACAACACTTTGAGGTTTAAGTAGAAAAGAGAAATACATGTAGATGTTTCATTGTCTTTCTTTCTTGTTAGCTCATAGCTTATTATTCTGAAGTTAAAATTGTTTGTGCTTACAAGGAAGATGCATGATTGTTTCTATCACATGTATATTTGTTTGTTTCCCTCGACTCTTATGCTTGCTAATTAACCTTGCTAGCCAAAGACCTGTACTGAGAGGGAATACTTCTCGTGCATCCAAACCTTAGCCCAAACCTATGTCATTTGTGTCCACCATACCTACCTACTACATGGTATTTTCTGCCATTCCAAGTAAATACTTCGTGTGCTACCTTTAAACAATTCAAAACTTGTTATCTCTTATTTGTGTCAATGTTTTATAGCTCATGAGGAAGTATGTGGTGTTTTATCTTTCAATCTTGTTGGGCAACTTTCACCAATGGACTAGTGGCTTCATCCGCTTATCCAATAATTTTGCAAAAAGAGCTGGCAATGGGATTCCCAGTCCCAAATTAATTAAACTAAATAGACACTCCTCCATGGTATGTGATTGATGGACGGCACCCGAAGGATTCGGTTAGCCATGGCTTGTGTAAGCAAAGGTTGGGGGAGTGTCATCATCATAATAAAACTAAAATAAAAAGGCACTCCTTCATGGTATGAGATTGTTGGCAGGCACCCGAGGATTCGGTTAGCCATGGTTTGTGAAAGAAAGGTTGGAAGGAGTGCCACATAAAATGAAAATAATATGGGAGCCGCTCTTTGAAGGTTGTCTGGCAAGGGGGTTAGAGTACCCACTACCAGTCGTTGACAACAACAAACACCTCTCAAAATGTTACTTTTATTCTCTTTATATGATTTCAAAACTGAAAAAGCTCTAGCACATGATTTAATCCCTACTTCCCTCTGCGAAGGGCCTGTCTTTTACTTTATGTTGAGTCAGTAAACCTATTTCCCTCCATCTCAAGCAAGCATTTGAGTAGTTGTGATCAAACCATTATATTGTGATTTGCTTCATCATGTCTTTTATTCTTCCTTGTTTAGTACAAGTTTTATCTGAATGAATATAGCTTTGCAAGTTATCAATGATCATGAGGAGACCATTATGATTGAGTATGCAAGTTGTGCCTTATAAACTTTAACATGAGAGCGCTGCTCAATGAGATAAATATAATCTGTTAATTGTTCTTTGACCAAGAACGAAGTTTGCCATCACCAACTATGATTTCTTATGCACCTTTATTTGTGATTACCTTATACTTGTTTCAAGTTGAGTTATATGAGGAAGTTGTTTACTATAATGTCTTGTGTGAATGAATATGATGCTTCTTGTCCGTATTTTATTTATCGACTCTTCACTCCATAAACATGTGGTCCTGTTTACCGAGTTCAGTTTCGCTTGGGGACAAGCGAAGCTAAGGGGGGAGTTGATACGTCCAATTTGCATCACTATTTTATATCATAATTTGCTGTTATTCATTGATATATTTCATATTTGGATACAATACTTATGTTATTTCATCTATTTTGCATGTTTCATCATTATTGGAGGATCAAGCACCGGAGCCAGGATTCTGCTGGAAAAAGCACCGTCAGAACGCAATATTTCGGAAGATCAACTGTGGAAGGAAATTATACCAAAAATCCTATTTTTCAAGATGACGAAGGAAGCCAGAAGGAGGAGCTGAGAAGGCCCAAGGTGGGGCCAGACCACAGGCCGGCGCGGCCCATGGCCTGGCCGCGCCACCTTGTGGTGTGGGGGCTGATACGTCTCCGACGTATCGATAATTTCTTATGTTCCATGCCACATTATTGATGTTATCTACATGTTATATGCACACTTTATGTCATATTCGTGCATTTTCTGGAACTAACCTATTAACAAGATGCCGAAGTGCCAGTTCCTGTTTTCTGCTGTTTTTGGTTTCAAATCCTAGTAACGAAATTTTCTCGGAATCGGACGAAATCAACGCCCAAGTTCCTATTTTACCCGGAAGCATCCAGAACACACGAGAACCGCCAGAGAAGGGGGCCGGGCCACCACACCACACCCCGGCGCGGCCTAGGGGGCGCCCCTAGGGTGTGGGCCCTCCTTCGACCTTCCCGCGCCGCCTCTCCGCCTATAAAAAGCCCCTGGATCAGAAAACCCTACACCAATTGACGAAACCCACGAAACCTTCCAGAGCCGCCGCCATCGCGAAGCCAAGATCTGGGGACAGGATCTCTGTTCCGGCACCCTGCCGGAGCGGGGAAGTGCCCCCGGAAGGCTTCTCCATCGACACCGCTGCCATCTCCACCGCCATCTTCATCACCGCTGCTGCTCCCATGAGGAGGGAGTAGTTCTCCATCGAGGCTCGGGGCTGTACCGGTAGCTATGTGGTTAATCTCTCTCCATGTACTTCAATACAATGATCTCATGAGCTGCTTTACATGATTGAGATTCATCTGAGTTTTGTATCACTACTATCTATGTGCTACTCTAGCAATGTTATTAAAGTAGTTCTATTCCTCCTGCACGTGTGTAATGGTGACAGTGTGTGCACCGTGTTAGTACTTGGTTTGTGCTATGATCATGATCTCTTGTAGATTATGGAGTTAACTATTGCTATGATAATATTGATGTGATCTATTCCTCCTACATATGCATGAAGGTGACAGTGTGCATGCTATGCTAGTACTTGGTTTAGTAGCGTTGATCTATCTTACACTATAAGGTTACTTAAACATGAGCATTATTGTGGAGCTTGTTAACTCCGGCATTGAGGGTTCGTGTAATCCTACGCAATGTGTTCATCATCCAACAAAAGTGTAGAGTATGCATTTATCTATCCTGTTATGTGATCAATGTTGAGAGTGTCCACTAGTGAAAGTGTAATCCCTAGGCCTTGTTCCTAAATACTGCTGAGTTACTACTACTTGTTTACTATTTTACTGTGTTACTACTGCTGCAATACTACCACCATCAACTACGCGCCAAGCACTTTTCTGGCACCGTTGCTACTGCTCATATATATTCATACCACCTGTATTTCACTATCTCTTCGCCGAACTAGTGCACCTATTTGGTGTGTTGGGGACACAAGAGACTTCTTGCTTTGTGGTTGCAGGGTTGCATGAGAGGGATATCTTTGACCTCTTCCTCCCTGAGTTCGATAAACCTTGGGTATCCACTTAAGGGAAAACTTGCTGCTGTTCTACAAACCTCTGCTCTTGGAGGCCCAACACTGTCTACAGGAAAGGAGGGGGAACGTAGACATCAAGCACTCTTCTGGCGCCGTTGCCGGGGAGGAAAGGTAAAAGGCTCTCATACTACGGTCCCAGGTAAAGTATTTTTCTGGCGCCGTCGTGTGTGTGCTCGAAGCTATTTCCTTTAGATCCTGCAATTGCATCCTTTTGTTTCTTGTTTACACTAGTTTGGCATAATGGACAACAATGAGCTTCTTGTTCTATTTCCTGATTTAAAACATGGATTGTTTGGTGCGAAAATTAAAAAACCTATGAAATCTTCTTTGCATGCTGGTAGTAATATTAGTATGAACGCTTTGAACACCATTGTTGACAATAATATAGAAAGTTCTAAGCTTGGGGAAGCTGGTTTTCATGATATTTTTAGTCCCCCAAGCATTGAGGAGAAAATTTTCTTTGATGATACTTTGCCTCCTATTTATGATGATTATAATGATAGTGGTCTTTTGGTGCCACCTACTATGGAGAGTGAATTTGATTATGATTACAATATGCCTCCTACATTTGATGATGAGAATAATAATGATAGCTACTTTGTTGAATTTGCTCCCACTACAACTAATAAAATTGATTATGCCTATGTGGAGAGTAATTATTTTATGCATGAGACTCATGATAAGAATGCTTTATGTGATAGTTATATTGTTGAGTTTGCTCATGATGCTACTGAAAGTTATTATGAGAGAGGAAAATATGGTTGTAGAAATTTTCATGTTACTAAAACACCTCTCTATGTGCTGAAATTTTTCAAGCTATACTTGTTTTATCTTCCTATGCTTGTTACTTTGCTCTTCATGAACTTGTTTATTTACAAGATTCCTATGCATAGGAAGCATGTTAGACTTAAATGTGTTTTGAATTTGCCTCTGGATGCTCTCTTTTGCTTCAAATATTATTTCTTGCGAGTGCATCATTAAAACTGCTGAGCCCATCTTAATGGCTATAAAGAAAAGAACTTCTTGGGAGATAACCCATGTGTTTTTACCTACAGTACTTTGTTTTTATTTTGTGTCTTGGAAGTTTTTTACTACTGTAGCAACCTCTCCTTATCTTAGTTTTGAGTTTTGTTGTGCCAAGTTAAGCCGTTGATAGAAAAGTAAGTACTAGATTTGGATTACTGCACAGTTCCAGATTTCTTTGCTGTCACGAATCTGGGTCCACCTCCCTGTAGGTAGCTCAGAAAATTAAGCCAATTTACGTGCGTGATCCTCAGATATGTACGCAACTTTCATTCAATTTGAGCATTTTCATTTGAGCAAGTCTGGTGCCATTTTAAAATTCGTCAATACGAACTGTTCTGTTTTGACAGATTCTGCCTTTTATTTCGCATTGCCTTTTTGCTATGTTGGATGAATTTCTTTGATCCACTAATGTCCAGTAGCATTATGCAATGTCCAGAAGTGTTAAGAATGATTGTGTCACCTCTGAATATGTTAATTTTTATTGTGCACTAACCCTCTAATGAGTTGTTTCGAGTTTGGTGTGGAGGAAGTTTTCAAGGGTCAAGAAAGGAGGATGATATACTATGATCAAGAAGAGTGAAAGCTCTAAGCTTGGGGATGCCCCGGTGGTTCATCCCTGCATATTTCAAGAAGACTCAAGCGTCTAAGCTTGGGGATGCCCAAGGCATCCCCTTCTTCATCGATAAATTATCAGGTTCCTTCTCTTGAAACTATATTTTTATTCGGTCACATCTTATGTGCTTTACTTGGAGCGTCTGTGTGCTTTTGTTTTTGTTTTTGTTTGAATAAATTGGATTACATCATGCTTGTGTGGGAGAGAGACACGCTCCGCTGGTTCATATGAACACATGTGTTCTTAGCTCATAATATTCATGGCGAAGTTTCCTCTTCGTTAAATTGTTATATGGTTGGAATTGGAAAATGATACATGTAGTAATTGCTATAAATGTCTTGGGTAATGTGATACTTGGCAATTGTTGTGCTCATGTTTAAGCTCTTGCATCATATGCTTTGCACCCATTAATGAAGAAATACATAGAGCATGCTAAAATTTGGTTTGCATATTTGGTTTCTCTAAGGTCTAGATAATTTCTAGTATTGAGTTTGAACAACAAGGAAGACGGTGTAGAGTCTTATAATGTTTTCAATATGTCTTTTATGTGAGTTTTGCTGCACCGGTTCATCCTTGTGTTTGTTTCAAATAAGCCTTGCTAGCCTAAACCATTGTATCGAGAGGGAATACTTCTCATGCATCCAAAATACTTGAGCCAACCACTATGCCATTTGTGTCCACCATACCTACCTACTACATGGTATTTTCCAGCCATTCCAAAGTAAATTGCTTGAGTGCTACCTTTAAAATTCCATCATTCACCTTTGCAATATATAGCTCATGGGACAAATAGCTTAAAAACTATTGTGGTATTGAATATGTAATTATGCACTTTATCTCTTATTAAGTTGCTTGTTGTGCGATAACCATGTTTACTGGGGAACGCCATCAACTCATTGTTGAATTTCATGTGAGTTGCTATGCATGTTCGTCTTGTCTGAAGTAAGGGCGATCTACACTGAGTTGAATGGTTTGAGCATGCATATTGTGAGAGAAGAACATTGGGCCGCTAACTAAAGCCATGCTCCATGGTGGAAGTTTCAGTTTTGGACAAACATCCTCAAATCTCTAATGAGAAAAGAATTAATTGTTGTTGAATGCTTAAAGCATTAAAAGAGGAGTCCATTATCTGTTGTCTATGTTGTCCCGGTATGGATGTCTAAGTTGAGAATAATCAAAAGCGAGAAATCCAAATGCGAGCTTTCTCCTTAGACCTTTGTACAGGCGGCATAGAGGTACCCCTTTGTGATACTTGGTTAAAGCATATGTATTGCGGTGATAATCCAGGTAGTCCAAGCTAATTAGGACAAGGTGCGGGCACTATTAGTACACTATGCATGAGGCTTGCAACTTATAAGATATAATTTACATGATGCATATGCTTTATTACTACCGTTGACAAAATTGTTTCATGTTTTCAAAATCAAAGCTCTAGCACAAATATAGCAATCGATGCTTTTCCTCTATGAGGACCATTCTTTTACTTTCAATGTTGAGTCAGTTCACCTATTTCTCTCCACCTCAAGAAGCAAACACTTGTGTGAACTATGCATTGATTCCTACATACTTGCTTATTGCACTTATTATATTACTCTATGTTGACAATATCCATGAGATATACATGTTACAAGTTGAAAGCAACCGCTGAAACTTAATCTTCTTTGTGTTGCTTCAATACCTTTACTTTGAATTATTGCTTTATGAGTTAACTCTTATGCAAGACTTATTGATGCTTGTCTTGAAGTGCTATTCATGAAAAGTCTTTGCTATATGATTCACTTGTTTACTCATGTCATACACATTGTTTTGATCGCTGCATTCACTACATATGCTTTACAAATAGTATGATCAAGGTTATGATGGCATGTCACTCCAGAAATTATCTTTGTTATCGTTTACCTGCTCGGGACGAGCAGAACTAAGCTTGGGGATGCTGATACGTCTCCGACGTATCGATAATTTCTTATGTTCCATGCCACATTATTGATGTTATCTACATGTTATATGCACACTTTATGTCATATTCGTGCATTTTCTGGAACTAACCTATTAACAAGATGCCGAAGTGCCAGTTCCTGTTTTCTGCTGTTTTTGGTTTCAGAAATCCTAGTAACGAAATATTCTCGGAATCGGACGAAATCAACGCCCAAGTTCCTATTTTACCCGGAAGCATCCAGAACACACGAGAACCGCCAGAGAAGGGGGCAGGGCCACCACACCACACCCCGGCGCGGCCTAGGGGGGGGGCGCGCCCCCCTAGGGTGTGGGCCCTCCTTCGACCTTCCTGCGCCGCCTCTCCGCCTATAAAAAGCCCCTGGATCAGAAAACCCTACACCAATTGACGAAACCCACGAAAACCTTCCAGAGCCGCCGCCATCGCGAAGCCAAGATCTGGGGGACAGGATCTCTGTTCCGGCACCCGGAGCGGGGAAGTGCCCCGGAAGGCTTCTCCATCGACACCGCTGCCATCTCCACCGCCATCTTCATCACCGCTGCTGCTCCCATGAGGAGGGAGTAGTTCTCCATCGAGGCTCGGGGCTGTACCGGTAGCTATGTGGTTAATCTCTCTCCATGTACTTCAATACAATGATCTCATGAGCTGCTTTACATGATTGAGATTCATCTGAGTTTTGTATCACTACTATCTATGTGCTACTCTAGCAATGTTATTAAAGTAGTTCTATTCCTCCTGCACGTGTGTAATGGTGACAGTGTGTGCACCGTGTTAGTACTTGGTTTGTGCTATGATCATGATCTCTTGTAGATTATGGAGTTAACTATTGCTATGATAATATTGATGTGATCTATTCCTCCTACATATGCATGAAGGTGACAGTGTGCATGCTATGCTAGTACTTGGTTTAGTAGCGTTGATCTATCTTACACTATAAGGTTACTTAAACATGAGCATTATTGTGGAGCTTGTTAACTCCGGCATTGAGGGTTCGTGTAATCCTACGCAATGTGTTCATCATCCAACAAAAGTGTAGAGTATGCATTTATCTATCCTGTTATGTGATCAATGTTGAGAGTGTCCACTAGTGAAAGTGTAATCCCTAGGCCTTGTTCCTAAATACTGCTGAGTTACTACTACTTGTTTACTATTTTACTGTGTTACTACTGCTGCAATACTACCACCATCAACTACGCACCAAGCACTTTTCTGGCACCGTTGCTACTGCTCATATATATTCATACCACCTGTATTTCACTATCTCTTCGCCGAACTAGTGCACCTATTTGGTGTGTTGGGGACACAAGAGACTTCTTGCTTTGTGGTTGCAGGGTTGCATGAGAGGGATATCTTTGACCTCTTCCTCCCTGAGTTCGATAAACCTTGGGTATCCACTTAAGGGAAAACTTGCTGCTGTTCTACAAACCTCTGCTCTTGGAGGCCCAACACTGTCTACAGGAAAGGAGGGGGAACGTAGACATCAGCCCCACAGCCCCTTTCGCCTCCTTTTCTTCGCGAAACCCTTCGTCTCGAAGACCTAAGCCACAGAGGGTACCTCACGAAGAGTTACAGCCGCCTCTGCGGGGCGGAGAACACCAGAGAGAAAAGAGCTCTCCGGCGGGCAGGAATCCGCCGGGAAATTCCCTCCCGGAGGGGGAAATCGACGCCATCGTCACCGTCATCGAGCTGGACATCATCTCCATCACCATCATCATCATCTCCACCATCATCACCGCCGTCTCCACCGCTGGACACCGTCACCGCCGTAGCAATTTGGGTTTGATCTTGATTGTTTGATAGGGGAAACTCTCCCGGTATCGATTTCTACTTGTTGTTGATGCTATTGAGTGAAACCATTGAACCAAGTTTATGTTCAGATTGTTATTCATCATCATATCACCTCTGATCATGTTCCATATGATGTCTCGTGAGTAGTTCGTTTAGTTCTTGAGGACATGGGTGAAGTCTAAATGTTAGTAGTGAACTATGGTTGAGTAATATTCAATGCTATGATATTTAAGTTGTGGTGTTATTCTTCTAGTGGTGTCATGTGAACGTCGACTACATGACACTTCACCTTTATGGGCCTAGGGGAATGCATCTTGTACTCGTTTGCCAATTGCGGGGTTGCCGGAGTGACAGAAACCTAAACCCCCGTTGGTATATCGATGCAGGAGGGATAGCAGGATCTCAGAGTTTAAGGCTGTGGTTAGATTTATTCTTAATTACTTTCTTGTAGTTGCGGATGCTTGCAAGGGGTATAATCACAAGTATGTATTAGTCCTAGGAAGGGCGGTACATTAGCATAGGTTCACCCACACAACACTTATCATAACAATGAAGATTATTTAGCCGTATGTAGCGAAAGCACTAGACTAAAATCCCGTGTGTCCTCGAGAACGTTTGGTCATTATAAGTAAACAAACCGGCTTGTCCTTTGTGCTAAAAAGGATTGGGCCACTCGCTGCAATTGTTACTCTCGCACTTTACTTACTCGTACTTTATTCGCTTGTTATATCAAAACCCCCTGAATACTTGTCTGTGAGCATTTACAGTGAATCCTTCATCGAAACTGCTTGTCAACACCTTCTGCTCCTCGTTGGGATCGACATTCTTACTTATCGAAAATACTACGATACACCCCCTATACTTGTGGGTCATCACCTGCTGCTATAATTCATTATGGAGAGATCTTCTCTTGAATTTTTATTTGGAAAATCTACTACTACTGCAAAGGTAGTGGATGAGGCGCCAGGTGAGAAAGAGGTTCCATACAAAATACCTATGAAAATTATTGAACGTGTTGTGGATAACCGCTATGAAGGGGATGGAACTGTCCATCCTGGTGATCATTTACTGTTCTTACATGAATTATGCGGTTTATTCAAGTGTGCGGGTATTGCTATGGATGAAGTTAGGAAGAAACTATTCTCTATATCGCTGTCTGGTAAAGCGGCGCATTGGTACAAATTGCTGAATAATGGGGATTCTCTTGAATGGAATGATATTGTGCCCCTATTTTATTCTAAATTCTATCCTCCAAGTGAAATTCACAAAGACCGGAACCGCATATATAATTTCTGGCCTCATGATGGAGAGAGTATTGCCCAAGCGTGGGGGAGATTGAAGTCTTTAATGCTCAAATGCCCCATTCATGAGCTTCCTAGTAATATTATCATTGATAATTTCTATGCAAGACTTTCTTTTCAAGATAAGACCTTGCTGGATACTTCTTGTTCTGGATCATTTACACGCAACAAAGAAGAGTTTAAGAGGGACCTTCTTGATCGGATTCAGGAGAATACTGAAGGATGGGAGAACGACAAAGATAGAGAGTCAGGTATAAATTATGATTATAAATGCATTGAAGCTTTTATGGATACTGATAAATTTCGTAATATGAGTGCTACTTATGGTCTTGATTCTCAAGTCGTTGCAAATCTTTATAAAGCTTTTGCCTCTCATTATGAATTGCCTAAGAAGAATTTTGATAAGTATCATGAACCGTATAAAGATAAAATTTATCCATCTATAAATAAATGTGTTGTAATTGAAATTGTTGATCATATTCTTCCTGAAGCTTATATTGAAAAAACTCCTTTCCCTGCTAAAATGAAGGAGTATTCTGTTATAATAGTGCGGTTAATAAAAGTGAAAAGAAACCTATAGAACCTGAAGAGCAAATAAAAGTTGAACCTGCTATTGCAATAGTTAAAGATCTTGTGACTGAAAATGTGGAAGATGGTCATATTATTTTCTGTGAAGATGCTTCTAATATTGTTTGTCCTAATAAGTCTAGGAAAACTGTTTGAATTGGTGATCATTGCTATTATGGTTTATGTGATATTGGTGCAAGTATTAGTGCTATTCCTTATGAGCTTTACACGGAGATTATGCATGAAATTGGTTCTTGTGAACTTGAAGATATTGATGTGGTTATTCGGCTATCTAATAGAGAAACTATCTCTCCAATTGGTATTGTTCGAGATGTGGAAGTCCTATCTGGTAAGATTAAATATCCTGCTGACTTTTTGGTACTTGGTTCTGCTGCTAGTAAGCATTGTCCTATCATTTTTGGTAGACCTTTTCTAAATACTTGTGGAGCTGTTATAGATTGCAAGAAAGAAAAAATTGTGACTAAATTTGCTGGTGAATCTTATGAGTTTAATTTCTCTAAATTTGCCAAAACTCCTTATAAAGCTGATTTGCCTAATAATGATTTTAGAGTTGAACAGTGTGCATCTATTGCTCTTGCTCCTAATAATCCTTTGTAGCAACATTTGGAGAATAGTGAGAGTGAAGTCTTTAGGGAGGAAAGAAATGAGCTTGATGAAATTTTCCTTCGTCAACCTATTCTTAAACATGATTTACCGGTAGAAGATCTAGGTACAACACTACCACCAAAGGAAGATCCTGTTTTTGATTTAAAACCATTGCCTGATAATCTTAAATATGCTCATATTGATGATAAGAAAATATATCCTGTTATTATTAGTTCTAAGCTTTCAGAGTTTGAAGAAGAAAGGTTATTGGAAATATTGAAGAAACACCAAGGAGCTATTGGCTACACTCTTGATGACTTGAAGGGGATTTCTCCCTCTATTTTCCAACATGCCATTAATATGGAAGATGATGCAAAGCCTGTTGTTGAACATCAGCGTCGTCTAATTCCTAAGATGAAGGATGTGGTAAGGAATGAGGTATTAAAACTTCTTGAAGCTGGTATTATATATCCTATTGCTGATAGTAGATGGGTTAGTCCTGTGCATTGTGTTCCTAAGAAAGGAGGAATGACTGTTGTACCTAATGATAATGATGAGCTCATCCCTCAAAGAGTAGTTGTAGGGTATAGAATGTGCATTGATTATCGAAAAGTTAATAAGGTTACTAAGAAAGATCATTACCCTTTACCTTTTATTGATCAAATGTTAGAAAGATTGTCTAAAAATACTCATTTTTGCTTTCTTGATGGTTATTCTGGGTTTTCACAAATTGCTGTTAAAACTAAGGATCAAGAGAAAACCACTTTCACTTGTCCCTATGGAACTTATGCTTATAGACGTATGCCTTTTGGTTTATGTAATGCTCCTGCTACTTTTCAAAGATGCATGTCTGCTATTTTTCATGGCTTTTGTGAGAATATTGTAGAGGTATTCATGGATGATTTTTCTATCTATGGGAATTCTTTTGATAATTGCTTGCGGAACCTTGATAAAGTTTTGCAGAGATGTGAAGAAACTAACCTTGTTCTTAACTGGGAGAAATGCCACTTTATGGTTAATGAAGGAATTGTATTGGGACATAAAATTCTCCGAGAGAGGTATTGAAGTTGATAGAGCTAAAGTTGAAGCAATTGAGAAGATGCCCTATCCGAGGGATGTTAAAGGTATTCGTAGTGTTCTTGGTCATGCTGGGTTTTATAGGAGATTTATTAAAGATTTCTCCAAGATTTCAAAACCTCTTACTAATCTTCTTCAAAAAGATGTACCTTTTGTTTTTGATGATGATTGTAAGGAAGCTTTTGAAACTCTAAAGAAAGCATTAACAACTGCTCCTATAGTTGAACCTCTTGATTGGAACTTACCTTTTGAAATTATGTGTGATGCTAGTGATTTTGCTGTAGGCGCTGTTCTTGGACAGCGAGTAGATAAAAAATTGAATGTTATTCATTATGCTAGTAAAACTCTTGATGCTGCTCAAAGAAATTATGCTACTACTGAAAAGGAATTGTTAGCTGTAGTCTTTGCTTGTGACAAGTTTAGATCTTATATTGTTGATTCAAAAGTTACAATTCATACTGATCATGCTGCAATTAGATACCTAATGCAAAAGAAAGATGCTAAGCCAAGGCTTATTAGATGGGTGCTTCTGTTGCAAGAATTTGATTTGCATATTATAGATAGGAAAGGTGCTGATAATCCTGTTGCTGATAATTTGTCTAGATTGGAAAATATTGCTTATGATCCTGTTCCTGTTAATGATAGTTTTCCAAATGAACAATTGGCTGTGATAAAGGTGAGCTCGCGAGACAGTCCTTGGTATGCTGATTATGCTAACTTTATTGTTTCCAAGTACTTGCCTCCAACCTTTTCAGCTCAGCAAAGGAGGAAATTCTTTTATGACTTGAGGCATTATTTTTGGGATGACCCACACTTATATAAAGAAGGAGTGGATGGTATTCTGCGAAGATGTGTTCCCGAATATGAACAACAAGAGATATTGAGTAAATGTCATGGTAGTGCTTATGGAGGACATCACGCTGGAGATAGAACCGCGCAAAAGGTTCTACAATCAGGTTTTTATTGGCCAACTCTCTTCAAAGATGCAAGAAGGTTTATTTTATCTTGTGATGAATGTCAAAGGGTTGGTAATATCTCCAGACGCAATGAAATGCCTATGAATTATACTCTTGTTATTGAACCATTCGATTGTTGGGGATTTGACTTCATGGGACCTTTCCCTTCTTCAGAAGGTATACTTGTCGCTGTTGATTATGTTACTAAATGGGTGGAAGCCATACCCACAAAAAGTGCTGATGGTGAGACCTCTTTAAGAATGCTTTTAGATATTATTTTTCCTAGATTTGGAGTTCCTAGATATCTTATGACTGATGGAGGTTCTCATTTTATTCATGGTGGTTTTAGAAAAACTCTTGCTAAATATGGTATTAATCATAGAATTGCTTCCGCTTATCATCCTCAAACTAGTGGCCAAGTAGAAATAGAGAGATTAAATCTATCTTGCAAAAGACTGTTAATAAATCTAGAAAGAATTGGGCTAGTAAATTGAAGGAAGCACTATGGGCTTATAGAACTGCTTATAAAAATCCCATGGGTATGTCACCGTATAAAATGGTTTATGGAAAAGCTTGTCATTTACCTTTAGAACTAGAGCACAAAGCTTATTGGGCTGTAAGAGAACTAAATAAAGATCATAAACTTGCCGGTAAGAAGAGATTGCTACAATTGAGTTCTCTAGATGAATGGAGAAGTGAAGCTTATGAAAATGCTAAACTCTTTAAAGAGAAAGTTAAGAAATGGCATGATAGAAGAATTATCAAAAGAGAATTTAATGTTGGGGATAAAGTCCTATTGTATCGGTCTCGTCTCAGATTCTTTGCAGGAAAATTACTCTCAAAATGGGAAGGACCATATGTCATTGTGGAGGTGTATCGTTCAGGAGCAATTAAAATTAGTTCTCTCCAAGGCGATGCCACACAAGTGGTGAATGGACAAAGACTCAAGCATTATATCTCTGGAGATTCTTATAATGAAGATGTTGATGTTATTCGAGTGGTAACTCCGGAAGCTTTCATCAAAGGACAAATTGACAGTCCGGCAGAGTTCGACTTTGAATAGGTAACAGTACTGGTAATAAAAAGTTTTCGTTTTACTTTCCGAACAATGTTTTTGCTGTTTTTGGAAAATATGAAAAATTACGAGATCGAAACGGAGTGGAGGAGACGCATGAGGGCGTGCCCATAGGCCGGCGCGGGCCAGCCTGGCCGCGCCCATGAGGTCCCTCGTTGCCCCTCTCCGACTCTGGTTTGATCTGGTACTTTCCTTTGTCGTAAAAATTCCTGCTATATAATCCCCGACCCCTGGAGGTCCGTATATCGTTTTCTCGACGTGTTTTGTTTCGAGCTGTTTTCTGCCAGGATCTGTCTTTGATCTAGAAGCACCATGGTCTCCAACAACAAGGGCAAGGGGCTTTCGGATGAAGATATTCAAGATCCCGAGTGGAAAGAGGTGGACGAGAGCGTCAAGGAAGAAGATGAAGAAGAAGTGGAGGAAGACTCGCGTGCATACCCGCGTGCTACCATCGCAAGCATCGAGGTGGTGGAGAACCCTTTTAATGCAAAGAAGAGCGCAAGAATTCGCACCGGAGGAAAGGTTCCACGTCACTACCTAGCTCCAAAGACATCTCCTCCAGGCACCTACAACCCCTTCCGCAATCTAATTTACAATAGTCAAATTGAAAGGACTCCCAAGGCAGTATTGCCTAGCAATTGGGATATAGATCGTTCTAACACTGCAGGAAGGATGAAGCCTGAAGTTGAAGAGTGGGGAAACAATTCTAAGAGTTGGGACTCACCGTCGAACATACTTCTTAACCGCGTCGAGCACAATTCGGAGATGATCCGCAACCTCACGTACAAGATTGATGAGCTTCAGGAGCTTGTTGAGAAGCTTGTCAAGAATTCATCACCACCACCGCCGAAGGAGTAATTCATCATCGGTATTGGCATCCCCTTGGTTTGTTCCAAGCTTGGGGAGTGCCGCGGTATCACATCATCACTATCTTTTACTTTTTACTATCAATTAGTGTCATATCATGAGTAGGGAAGTTATTATATAAGATGGGTTGCAGTGTGGAAGTATCTCTCCTTAGTTGGTTGTCTATGTATCCCTTGGTGTGAGTTATCGTTATGGAATATTAATGAGAAGTCTTATCATTTACATATTGCACATCTTATTTTAGTTTGCAATCTCTATTATATGATTGATCTTGTTATTAGTATTGGTATCACTTTGGGAGCATTGAGTAAATCTATTTGGTTTTGGCAAACTTAGCATTGGTCAATAGCAACAACACTTTGAGGTTTAACTAGAAAAGAGAAATGCATGTAGTTGTTTCATTGTCTTTCTTGTTAGCTCTTAGCTTATTATTCCGAAGTTAAAATTGTTTGTGCTTACAAGGAAGATGCATGATTGTTTCTATCACATGTATATTTGTTTTTTTCCCTCAACTCTTATGCTTGCTAATCAACCTTGCTAGCCAAAGACCTGTACTGAGAGGGAATGCTTCTCGTGCATCCAAACCTTAGCCCAAACCTATGTCATTTGTGTCCACCATACCTACCTACTACATGGTATTTTCTGCCATTCCAAGTAAATACTTCGTGTGCTACCTTTAAACAATTCAAAACTTGTTATCTCTTATTTGTGTCAATGTTTTATAGCTCATGAGGAAGTATGTGGTGTTTTACCTTTCAATCTTGTTGGGCAACTTTCACCAATGGACTAGTGGCTTCATCCGCTTATCCAATAATTTTGCAAAAAGAGCTGGCAATGGGGTTCCCAGCCCCAATTAATTAACCTTCATAATTTTACAAATAGACACTCCTCCATTGTATGTGATTGTTGGAAGGCACTCGAGGATTCGGCTAGCCACGGCTTGAGAAAGCAAAGGTTGGGAGGAGTGTCATCTAAATAAAACTAAAATAAAAGACACTCCTTCATGGTATGAGAATGATTGGAAGGCACCCGAGGATTCGGTTAGCCATGGTTTGTGAAAGCAAAGGTTGGAAGGAGTGTCAACCAAAAATAAAATTTATGAGAGCCGCTCTTCGAGAGTTTGTCTGGCAAGGGGGTTAGAGTACCCACTACCATTCGTTGACAACAAAAAACACCTCTCAAAATTTTACTTTTATTCTCTTTATATGATTTCAGAACTGAAAAGCTCTAGCACATGATTTAATCCCTGCTTCCCTCTGCGAAGGGCCTGTCTTTTACTTTATGTTGAGTCAGTAAACCTATTTCCCTCCATCTTAAGCAAGCAATTGAGTTGTTGTGATCAAACCATTTATATTGTGATCTATTTCATCATGTCTTTTACTCTTCCTTGTTTAGTACAAGTTTTATCTGAATGAATATAGCTTTGAAAGTTATCAATAATTATGAGGAGATTATTATGATGGAGTATGCAAGTTGTGCCATATAAGCTTTAACATAAGAGCGCTGCTCAATAGATAAGTACAATTTGTTAATTGTTCTCTGACCAAGAATGAAGTTTGCCATCACCACTTATGATTTCTTATGCACCTTTATTTGTGATTACCTTCTACTTGTTTCAAGTTGAATTATATGAGGAAGTTGTTCACTAGAATGTCTTGTGTGAATTAATATGATGCTTCTTGTCCGTATTTTGTTTATCGACTCTTCACTCCATAAACATGTGGTCCTGTTTACCGAGTTCAGTTTCGCTTGGGGACAAGCGAAGTCTAAGCTTGGGGGAGTTGATACGTCCATTTTGCATCACTATTTTATATCATAACTTACTGTTATTCATTGATATATTTCATATTTAGAGGTGATACTTATGTTATTTCATCTATTTTGCATGTTCCATGATTGTTGGAGAATCGCGCACCGGAGTCAGGATTCTGCTGGAAAAAGCGCCGTCAAAATGCAATATTTCGGAAGATCAACAATTGATGGAAATTATACTGAAAATCCAAAAGGAGGATCCGAGGAGGGCCGCCATGGGCCCCCCATAGGCAGGCGCGGGCCCTGGCCTGGCCGCGCCGCCATGTGGGGAGGGGGCCCACAGCCCCCTCTGGCCTCCTCTCCTTTGCGTACTTCTTCGTCCCGAAAACCTAAGCTCCAGAGGATAGTCGCGAAGAGTCACAGCCGCCTGCGGGGCGGAAAACACCAGAGAGAAAAGAGCTCTCCGCAGGCTGAAATCTGCCGGGGAAATTCCCTCGGAGGGGGAAATCGACGCCATCATCACCGTCATCGAGCTGGACATCATCTCCATCATCATCACCATCATCTCCATCATCATCACCGCCATCTCCACCGCTGCACGTCGTCACCGCTGTAACAATTAGGGTTGGATCTTGATTGTTTGATAGGGGAAACTCTCCCGGTATTGATTTCTACTTGTTATTGATGCTATTGAGTGAAACCATTGAACCAAGGTTTATGTTCAGATTGTTATTCATCATCATATCACCTCTGATCATGTTCCATATGATGTCTCGTGAGTAGTTTGTTTAGTTCTTGAGGACATGGGTGAAGTCTAAATGTTAGTAGTGAATTATGGTTGAGTAATATTCAATGTTATGATATTTAAGTTGTGGTGTTATTCTTCTAGTGGTGTCATGTGAACGTCGACTACATGATACTTCACCTTTATGGGCCTAGGGGAATACATCTTGTACTCGTTTGCTAATTGCGGGGTTGCCGGAGTGACAGAAACCTAAACCCCGTTGGTATATCGATGCAGGAGGGATAGCAGGATCTCAGAGTTTAAGGCTGTGGTTAGATTTATCTTAATTACTTTCTTGTAGTTGCGGATGCTTGCAAGGGGTATAATCACAAGTATGTATTAGTCCTAGGAAGGGCGGTGCATTAGCATAGGTTCACCCACACAACACTTATCAAAACAATGAAGATTAATCAGCTATATGAAGCGAAAGCACTAGACTAAATTCCCGTGTGTCCTCAAGAACGTTTGGTCATTATAAGTAAACAAACCGGCTTGTCCTTTGTGCTAAAAAGTATTGGGCCACTCGCTGCAATTATTTCTCTCGCATTTTACTTACTCGTACTTTATTCATCTGCTATATCAAAACCCCCTGAATACTTGTCTGTGAGCATTTACAGTGAATCCTTCATCGAAATTGCTTGTCAACACCTTCTGCTCCTCGTTGGGTTCGACACTCTTATTTATCAAAAATACTATGATACACCCCCTATACTTGTGGGTCATCAAAGTGTCATACAAAACAACGCAATACAAGAATACAATGGCCTAAGTGACTGACAAGGAATATGATAGGAATGCACGTCTGGAACAAAAATAAAGTGTTATTATGTTCGTCGTTGGCATTCTATCTAGCCCTTAGAATTTATAATAATGAACTTAATAATTGTTATTTTGCTCTGGTCAAATTAAAACAATGAGTTGTTCAAATTATTACATTACTCCATATACGATGGATAAGTTCTTATAAATCTTAATGGTGAAACACACATACATAACACTGACGCTAAAATGCCATAAGGCAAATAATTTGAATTCCACTTATTTGTGGAACCGCCATTTAGGTCATTTTAGAGAAGAACGCATGAAGGAACTCCATGCAAATGGATTTTTGGAGTCATTTGATTTTTGAATTGTTTGGCGCTTGCAAATCTTTTCTAAAAGAGAATGACTAAAATACCGTTCATAGGCCAAGAGTTGAACGGGCAACTAACTTAGTGAAAACATACATGATGATGTATGTGGTTCACTGGGCATAGTTGTGTGCGGGAGATTCTTCTACTTCATGAAAACTTCCAACAATGAATTGAGTATATATATGTTGATATATTCGATAAGGAAGAAGTTTGAAACATTTGAATAGATTCAAATAAATTTCAGCATGAAGTGGAAATCATCGTAATAGAAAAGTCAAATATCTATGATTGGATCATGGTGGAAATATTTGAATTACGAGTTTTAGCGAACATCTAAGAGAGTCATGAAATTGTTCTACAACTCACATTTCTTGGAGTATCATAATGATGATGTAGTATCCGAGAGATGTATCCAAACCTTGTTGGATTAATGATGGGATAAAATATTATGACGCCATTATATTTTTGTGGATTATGCTTTAGTGACTACCGCTTTTACACTGAATAGAGCATCATCATGATCCGTTGAAATGACACCATACGAGTTATGGCATGGGTATGAACCCTGATAGTCCTTTCTTAAATTTTGGTATGCATAGCATAAGTAAATAAGTTTACAACCAAAATCGAATGAATGTCTTTGTTGGTTATCCCAGAGATTTGATTGGGAATTCTTCCCACGAGACAAAGACAAAAGTGTTTGTCAATGTTTCTTATTTTCGAGAAATTGTTTCTAGCGAAGTTTTTTAGTGGGAGGACAATAGAATTTGATAAGGTTTATCAACCTGAGCATAATGATCAGAGTAGCGCAGCATCGGAAATTGGTTCCGGAAGCGGCCACGACGATCATGCCTCTCATGACTACAAAGTGTTTTAGCAATGGAGATCGAAATACTTATTGAACCTTGTAGGTATGGTTTACTTTGTGATCAAATAAATGATTTGTGGACAAAGGATTGATTTTGAACAATGATAAACCAACTACAAACAAAGAAGTTATGATGGGCCCTGACTCCGTTAAAATGGCCATGCGCCATGAAATCCATGATAGATGAATACTTTTTGAAAGTAAATGGATCTATAAAATTGATGGACTTGGATGGAATATCCTTGAAGAAGCTCGACTTGTCAAAAAGTTGTTTACAACAAAGTTCAAAAAGTTGACTACGATAAGATTAGATCTTCCGTAGCAATGCTTATAGTCTATGTGGATTATTCTAGTAATCGCTACATATTTCTTTTATGAGATATGCTAGTAGGATGGAAAAATACATTACTTAACAGAAGTGTGTATTAAAGGTGTATACAAGATACAACCAAGAGTTTTGCTAGTCCGTGGAATACTAGATAGGTATACGAACTTCAATTGGATGAAGTAAGTATCGCGGAGTTGGAATCTTCACCAGATGAAATAGTCAAAGAGTTTTTGATTTCATCAGAGACGATGAAGAGGCTTGAATTTGCAAGAAATTAAGTGGGAGCGCTGAGACATATTTATAATACTTTATGTAGATGACATATAGTTGGTTATAAATGATGTAATTATATACTTGATTAAAATGTTTCATTGAGAATTAACTTCAATGAAAGGATATGGACTGAAACATATTTAGTGTCAAGATCTATGAATATAGATTGAAACACATAATAAGTTTAAGTCAAAGTACATAGAAAGGATATTGAAGTAGTTCAATATAGAAATATTAAGAAAATGTTCTTGTCATGTGAAGGTTTAACAAGACTTGAGTGTATCTGACACTCAATGAGTAAAAACACATGAGTGATTATAGATTACGAATAATATGTACACAATCAGATGTCCTGTGCTCTAAAGTGTTATGAGCATGTACCAGAATGATTCATGTGATGATCATTGGATGACAGTAAGAATATCCTTGAGTACTTTAGAAGAACCAAGGATATATATATAGTTTTTATATGGAGAAATGACAAACAAATCGCTGTAAGGTGTTGCACCGATATTGTTTTTGTCACATATAAAAATAAAAATTTCAATCTCAAATTAGGCTAAGTGTTGTTTAAAAGGTAGCACAATAAGCTAGAAGTTGTCTATGCTAGATTTAGATGAGTTCTAAATATTGTGACGGATTCTACAAATGAAGGCAGAGTATGTCATTGTTTTGACAATGACTGAGGATGTTAAGTCAAGAAGTTCTTTGAGAACTTGGTGTAGTTCCGATAGTGTCATAACTTTGAAGCTATATTGTGTGTGACAATAGTAGTGACATATTTCAGACCGCGGAATTAAGGTTCCACCAGAAGACCAAACATATTTAATGCCGACTCATTAGGAAAATGAATGATGCGTGAAGACGCAAATGAATTGCAAAATACATACGGTTCTGAGCATGTCAGGTCCGTTGACTAAAACTTCTCCCGTGAGCAAAACATGATAAAGCACCGGAAGGCCAAGGTGTTATATCTTTACAAATGTAAACTAGATTATTGACTCTAGCGCAAGTGGGAGACTGTTGGAGATATGCCCAAGAGGCAATAATAAAATGGTTATTATAATATATCTTTGAGTTTATGATAATGTTTACATACCATGCTATAATTGTATTAACCGAAACATTGATACATGTGTGTTATGTGAACAATAAAGGAGTCCCTAGTAAGCCTCTTGTATAACTAGCTTGTTGATTAATAGATGATCATGAACATTGGATGTTATTAATAACAAGGTTATGTCATTATATGAATGATGTAATGGACACACCCAATTAAGCGTAGCATAAGATCACGTCATTAAGTTCATTTGCTATAAGCTTTCGATACATAGTTACCTAGTCCTTCGACCATGAGATCATGTAAATCACTTATGCGGAAGGGTACTTTGATTACATCAAACGCCACTGCGTAAATGGGTGGTTATAAAGGTGGGATTAGGTATTCGGAAAGTATGAGTTGAGGCATATGGATCAACAAGTGGGATTTGTCCATCCCGATGACGGATAGATATACTCTCGGCCCTCTCGGTGGAATGTCGTCTAATTAGCTTGCAAGCATATGAATGGTTCATAAGAGACCACATACCACGGTACGAGTAAAGAGTACTTGTCATGAGACGAGGTTGAACAAGGTATAGAGATACTGATGATCAAACCTCGGACAAGTAAAATATCACATGACAAAGGGAATCGGTATCATATGTGAATGGTTCAATCGATCACTAAAGTCATCGTTGAATATGTGGGAGCCATTATGGATCTCCAGATCCCGCTATTGGTTATTGGTCGGAGAGAAGTCTCAACCATGTCTGCATAGTTCGCGAACCGTAGGGTGACACACTTAAGGTTTGATGTCGTTTAAGTAGATATGGAATATGGAATGGAGTTCGAAGTTTTGTTCGGAGTCTCGGATGGACATCACGAGGAGTTCCGGAATGGTCCGGAGAATAAGATTCATATATAGGAAGTCACTTTCCAAGTTTGGAAATGATCCGGTGAATTTATGGAAGGTGGTTTCTAGAATTATCCGGAATAAATCACTATGGAAGGAGGAGTCCCGGAGGGACTCCACAAACCCTAACCAGCCAACCAAGTGGGAGGGTGGAGTCCATGGTGGACTCCACCTCCTTGGCCGGCCAAGTAAAGGGGGAAGGGGAGAGTCCCTGTCCCTCTAGGTTTCGTCCATAAGGCAGTTTTTCTGTTGGGGTCTTATTCGAAGACTTTGGGCAAACCCTTGGGGTTCCACTTATATAATGAGGAGGAGAGGGAGGGGGCTGCCCATGGCTTGGCCGCACCACCTAGGGCATCCAAGGGCCGGTGCCCAAGTGCCCCTCCCCTCTCCCCAAACCCTAGCCTCTCCTCCTCCACATAATACTCCCGTAGCGCATAGGCGAAGCCCTGCCGGAGTTCTCCACCGCCACCACGCCGTCGTGCTGCCGGGATTCCGAGGAGGATCTACTACTTCCGCTGCCCGCTGGAACGGGGAGGAGGACATCGTCTTGATCAACACCGAACGTGTGACCAAGTACGGAGGTGCTGCCCGATTGTGGCACCGTCAAGATCTTCTATGCGCTTTTGAAAGCGGCAAGTGATCATCTTCTGCAACAACGAGATCTAATTTCATAGGCTTTGGAAATCTTCAAGGGTTAGTCTCATGATCCCCTCGTTGCTACCATCTTCTAGATTGCATCTTGGCTTGGTTTTCGTTCTTGCGATAGGAAATTTTTTTATCTTCTATGCTACGAATCCCATTAGTGCCGGCCAAGAAACGGTGGCAGTGTCGGCCTCTTGACTTAGGGCACAGCTGGTCAACAGAGCTGGTCGGTAGTGCCGGAGAGGAACCACCGGCAGTGTCGGGGTGCATCCACCAGCAGTGCCGGCCCTTCTCCATCGGCAGTGCCGGCCACAGGTAAGCTTCAGCAATACTCTTTTCTTCTTTTTGAGGGGATCGAGATTATCAGATGTGATACCTTTTCTTTATCTGTCACTCACTTAGCACACAGTTAGATTTTCACCGGTGTTGTTAACAAGCACGCAAAACCCTAGAGATCATGAAATGCTCTTTCAGTCCACGAGTACGAGGCCGGAGGTGGCGACTCAGCGGCGCAGATCGATGCCAGCCGCGTGCCGGTGTTGAATCGACCATCGCCGTTCGCGAGCATGAGGCCCGCCGTCGTCGCAACCCAGAGGGCCGCCGTCCTGGCTCTTCAAGCCGCAGGGATTCGACCGACGGATCCATCGGGACGGGTCTTTTCCCCCGTCCCCACTAGGGTTTTCGACGGCGAGGGCGGCCGCAATGGCGGGCGGTGCACCGGGCTCCAGCAGGGAGATGGAGCCCCCACCGGGGTTCGCGTCCACCCCGATGCATGTGGAGATGCCATGGGGCATGCCACATCCGCCTGCCCCCTATGGCGCGCCTCCCGTCCCGCTGCCGCCGGGGTTCACCCGACCTCGTGCTCGGCGCCAAACGACAGCAACATCGGTGCCCGGCTTCCCGACCGCTTCACCGCCGCAGTCGCTGAGGACCTACTTACCGGCTCCGCCGCCTCCTCCTCCACCCGGATTTGGTCCTCTTCCTCCTCAGAGTGGGGCACTGTCAATCCACCCAATCGTAAGTACCTTCACTCAATCTCCTTGTCGCTTGTTTACGTCAACTAGATGACATTGTAGATGTGAATGTGCATAGGATTCATTGCAATGTGCTTATGCTTGCCATGCCAAGCTCAAGCACCATCATGGACTTGACAATGTCAAGTCCATGACACTACTTGAGCTTGGCATTGCCATTGTCCATGACATTGCTTGAGCTTGGCAATGTCAAGCTCAAGCACCATGATTGACTTCACAGTGCTTGTTCTTGGCATTGATGCAATGTCAAGTCCATGACATTGCTTCTGCTTGGCAATGACATTGCTAGCTTGTGCTATTGCTTGTGCTTGTGCCATGACATTGCTTCTGCTTGGCAATGGCATTGCTAGCTTGTGCTCTTGCTTGTGCTTGTGCCATGACATTGCTTCTGCTTGGCAATGACATTGCTTGCTTGTGCTTGTGCTTGTGCAATTCCATTCTTGTGATTGTCCATGCCATTGCTTGCTTGTCCATGTCATTGCCTGCTTGTGATTGTCCATGCCATTGCTTGGTTGTCCATGTCATTGCCTGCTTGAGCTTGACATTGCTTCCTTGTGCTTGTGCAGAACTGGCCCTTCCTAGAATTCTTCTCGGACGGGCCCATACTGGACACTATCGACTATTCCGTCCGTGTGCAGCTGCGTGATCCCAACGTATACGTTCATGGAAGCCCATCACCAGATCACAGCGCCGAGGCTTCACGCACAATCCGTGTCTGCCGGCGTTCTTCGTCCAGGTGGAGAGCCACGACCTCCGTGCCCTCGCCGTCCCGCCGTACATGGAGCAGCCCCTGATCAGGAAGTACAAGCTCAAGAACAATGGCCCCCCGGTGAAGGCCTGCTTGTACTTGGGCGACCGTTGCGAGTGGAAGGTGCAGCTGCAGTGGATAGGGCAGCGCGACGGATTCATCAAGTCCTGGAGCGGTTCTACAAGGAAGCCTACACGCGCCGGGGCCATCGTCGGAGGTGTCGCCAAGAGTCCCTGCTGAAACGGAAAAACCAACTCGTCAAAGTACACGTGCCGGGAAGTGAGGACACGATGGGAGACCGGGTCGTAACAGCGGTAGCCCTTGGTGTTGGCGGGGTAGCCGAGAAACACACAAGGGAGAGAGCGCGGCGCAAGCTTATGCGCGGCGGTGGCAGCAGTGTTAGGATAACACCGGCAGCCGAAGATGCGAAGGTCATCATAGGCGGGCGGCGCACCGTAGAGAAGGTGATGAGGCGTGTAGGACCAACGCACACGACCCATACGGATGTTGACGAGGAAAGTCGCCGTGGCGAGAGCATCCGGCCAGAATCGCGGGGGCATGGAGGTGTGGAACAGAAGGGTGCGGACGCAGTCGTTGAGGGTACGAAGCATCCGTTCGGCATGGCCGTTCTGTGAAGAAGTGTATGGACACGTGAGGCGGAAGACAGCGCCGTGGGTGGCGAGGAGTGAGCGAATGGTGATGTTGTCGAACTCCTTGCCGTTGTCGGTTTGTAAGGCGTGGATGGGGCGACCGAACTGAGTGGAGACGAAGGCGAAGAAGGCGGTGAGGGTGGCGGCAACATCTGATTTACGGCGAAGAGGAAAAGTCCATACAAAATGCGAGTAATCATCAAGAATCACAAGATAATAATTATAACCAGAATTACTCGGAACCGGTGAGGTCCAAACATCACTATGAATAAGTTGAAAACGGAAAAGACGCGACTGTGGAGGAGGAACTAAATGGAAGGCGAACATGTTTGCCTAGACGATATGCTTCACAAGAGTGGGCATCCATTTTATTACAAGTAAAGGAGAAGCCTTGCATTATTTGACGCAGAGTGGCGGAGCTAGGATGGCCAAGACGGGCGTGCCAAAGGTCGACACCGGCGGAGAGGGCGAGTGGGCGGCCGGTGGTGGTGGAGGCCGCGCCAACGGGGTAGAGATCGCCGGGGCTGTCACATCGGTGGAGGAGCATCCGGGTACGACCATCCTTGACAGAGAAACCAAAAGCGTCAAATTCCACAGTCACAGGATTATCACGACAGAAAGACTTAACGGAAACAAGATTTTTAATCAAGTCAGGAGAAACAAGAACGTTATGGAGAGAGAGAGGAGTGGAAGTGGAAGGAAAAGAGACAGAACCAGTGTGAGTAATAGGAAGAGCATGACCGTTGCCAACGATGATGCGAGAGGAAGTGGAAGCGGGTGTAGAAAATGAGAGGTTACCGGGGTGCGCAGCCATATGCGCGGAAGCGCCGGTGTCCATGAACCAGTCGCCACCACCACCATACGCCCCAGCGGAGGGGGCGCTCTGGAGGGCGGGCAGGAGTGCGGGATCCCACGGGGTCGCGCCCGGGGGATGGGGGCGGCGTAGGTCAGGGCAGGCTGGGGCGCCGCGTAGAACACCTGGTGGGTGGCTGGACGCGGCCCCATGATGCTCGGGTAGGGGGCGCGCGGCACGGGCATGGAATAGGCGTGAACAACCCCGGTCCACGGGGGGACCGGCACCATGGCAGAGGGGCACTGCGGAGGACGAGGCGCGGGGAGGTGGCGGCGCCACCGTTGCCACCGCCACGGCACGACGGCCACGGCGGCACCGCGCGGGAGCCGGCTGGCCGTGCCGGCCTGCCGGCCGGGCGCCGGCCACCCAGGGGCTCTCGGCCTGGTGACCGGACTGGCCGGTCCACGGTCCGGTCTGACCGGGCGGCTGGCCGGCGGCGGGAAAACCCGGTGGCGAACCCATGGGATGAGGCGCCGGGGCGCGGGGCGCGGGAGTCTGGGCACCACGGGAGAAGCCAGCGACGAAGGCGGTGTGGGCCGCCCGAGCCCGGAGATGCTTGAGGCGGCGCTCCTCGAGGCGCAGGTAGGCCACGGCCTGCTCGAAGGTGGGCGTGGTGAGGAGCGTGAGGTTGGAGGCAGCGTTGCTGAGATCCTCGTCGAGACCCGCCGACAGGGTGGAGAGCATGATCTTGTCATCGATCGGGAACTCCAAGTCACGGAGCTCGTCGGAGAGGCTTTTCAGCTTAAGGGCGTACTCATCGAGAGAGAGGTCGTTCTGGTGGGTGCCGAAGAACTCCTACTGGAGGAAGGTGACCCGCTGGATTTTGTTGTGGGGTGAAGAGACCGGTGATCTTAGCCCAGACCGTGTGGGCGGAGTCGCCGTCGCGGACGACGGTGCGGAAGATGTCGTTGGAGATGGTCTGGTAGAACCAGCGGATGATGGTTGCATCGATCGCGAGCCACTCGGGGTCGTGCGGCATGGCAGGAGGTCGATGGTGCCGTCGACGTGATCGAGGAGATCATACTCGCGGAACAGCAGCCCGAAGTAGGTCTTCCACGGGAAGAAGTTGGCAGCGGTGGTGGAGAGCTTCACGGACACGCGCTCGGCCATGGGGATGTCGCGGATGACGGCGACAGAGGGGCCGGCGAAGGGGTTGCTGCTGCCGGAGCGGAAGGAGTTGAAGGGGTCGGAGCCGGAGGAGGAGAAACCGGCCATGGCGGAAGCGGTGGTGGTGGTGGTAGGCGGAAGCGGCTAGGGTTGGGGTGAAAGGCGGCGGCGCCCGGGGTGGGGAGGGGCGGCGGCTAGGGTTGGGAGGGGAGGAAGCCGGCGGCGCCCTAGGGAGGAGGAGGGGCGACGGCTAGGTCAGGGAAGGGAGGAGGGGGGCGGCGCCCTAGGGGAGGAGCGGCGGCGGGTAGGTCGGCCAAGGCCTCTCGATACCATGTAGAAGAGTTATTGGAGATTGCACAGCACCAATAGGGCCGGCTGCTCATGTATATATAGACGGACACATATACAATTACAGGTACAACCCTGAGAAAACACGGGGATCTATACCTATACAATACGTTACTCAACAATACATTAGCAATATTGTATCCTCTACCATAGCTTCACGACTAGACTCGGATTTGGACTGCATTATGTTCGGATGCCAAAACTCTTACACCCTCTGACTCAAAATGTAGTAAGTCTTACCTTTAGTCAAAGTCAAATTTTATAAAGTTTGACCAAACATGTGGATAAATTTAACAACATCCACAATTTAAAAACCATATAAATATGAAAGTATATTTCATGATGATTGTAATATTATTGATTTCATGTTCTAAATGTTGATATATTCATATTTGATTAAATTTTACAAAGTTTGATTTTGACTATAACTAGGTTGCACTATATTGTCGCAAAGAAGGAGTACCTATATCAACGGATTCGGAAATAGTTTCGGTTGGAAATTATCCTACCCACGTTCACCCCTATCACCCATGAAAAGTTCTGCCTATAGAGTGCGTCCTTTCCGACGCAACAAACTGTGTATATAACATATGTTGTATCGCAGTCGTAGAAGCTATTACTTATAGCATTTTAGTGTTAGTAAATTAGATAATACATATACATGATAAGTCCAACAAAGCAAGTATTGAACACCAATAATCTAACACAAACTTTTTCAGATGAAGTGCTTAATCACTAAATAATATGGTTGCCAGACTATTGAAAAAAGAACCTCTGCCGACAGAATATGTTCATAATGTGCACAAACAAGGACGTAACCCATACAATTTAAATTGGAAATTCAATTCAGCTCCCGGGTGCGTATACTCTCTCCACCAAAAACTTATATTTCGGAATATCGAAAAAGTTTGACAAAAAATTCTACATGTACATCTCCACAATATAAGTGTGTTCGCCAAGTTTCACGAGGAACGTGCACTTTTTGTGATTTATGTAAGAAAGAAAGAAAATTTATCTTCTGAAAAGCCTTATTTTTAGCATTGAATTTTGTCTTTTTTACACACGCCACATGACAAATCGATTTTTTCATGAAACGACTTTAAAAGCACACAGCACATGAAGATGTATGTACGAACTTTTTGTTTTCATTTTCTTGAAATTTTAAAATATGTGTAACATGCATTTCAAAATAAGGGAAGCATATGCTCCCATGTACCAAAACACAACTCTAAAAAGTACCACCAAATTACCCATGAGTTCACTTCTTATCTGAGAACTAGTGCTGGCTTGTCGATGATGCAATACAACACATGCACTGTGAACTGAGGTGCAGGACACACATGCCTCAAACATCAGAAATTCAATTCGTCTCCTGGATACATATACCCCCTCTACCAAAAAATTATATTTGGAAGTATCAATAAAAATTTACAAAAAATTCTACATTTACATCTCCATAATATTGTGAGTTCGCCAAGTTTCATGAAAAAATAATATTTTTTGTGATCTATGTAATAAGGATAAAATTTATCTTGTGAATAGCCTTATTCTCAGCACTGAATTTTGTAATTTTTACACAAGCCACATGACAAGTCATTTTTTCCTGAAACAACTTTGTGAGCGTGTAGCACGTGAAGATGTACGTGAGAATTTTTTTACTTTAGGTTTAAAAAAAATTTAAAATATGTGTAAGATGCATTTGAAAATGAAGGGAGCATATGTTACATGTTCCAAAATACCACTCCCAACATCTTACGCATATTTTGAAATTTTTATAAGGACACTACCTATAGATAGCCGTTTACCAAATCATGTCACAGTGCCAGCCATTATGACCAGCATGCTAGCTATGCTACGCTGAGCTGAGCAACTCTCTCCATCACTCCATGGGCTATGATGATTAGTGCAGCGGTGGATGTCCTCGTGTCCCTTGGCTTGCATGCTCTCTCCCTTTCTCGGATCACTCATCCGCTCTGCTGTTCATGGGCAAAAGTGCCATCATTTGTATTGCCGCGCCCGTTCCTGATGTAGATCTTCTAAAGAGAGTTGATGACAGCGATTGTGTTTTTTTTTTCGAGTGTTCACCGGGGAGAGCAAGGCTCCCACCTGAATATATTTCTCATTGCGTCACGAGGACAGGGGTGAAAAACGGCCCCAGGGTTTTGGCAGCAGAGTTGCAGGGGAGGGGAAACACATCCAACGCATGGGGATGGTCTCAAGCGATTGTGTTTGAATTTCAAATACAGGTTGGTTTATGGAAACCGTCTTGTATAGTATCTATCTTTACTATTAAATTGCAATAGGTGACTGCCTGGTGTCACAAACGGGCTAAAAAGAAAAAAAATCTAGGCCCAACATCTCTCTAAAAATCCCACCTAGATCAACTCGCTTAAAGCACACAACATTTAGGGGAAAAGGCAATTGTTTCCTGACGGTACTCTAAAAAAACACAACATTTAGGGCAGGGCATGCTCAATTGTTTTCGGATGGTACCCTCAATTTCTTTTATTTTGTTTCCAGACGGTCAAAAAGCCAGCTACCCCGCGATAAAAAAAAATGAACCTTGCAATCAAATCGGACATGATGATAAAAAAGATGCGACCTTGCGATCGGATCTGCAGAAATAGAAGCCGTTGCCTAAAAGGACTCCTCATGGTTCAGAATCCGACTCCTAGATCTTACCAAAATTTACTGAACGACAGAAGAAAAAAAAGGAAAAATTTCCATTGATTTGGAATGTCTAGATCAGATAAACAGCAGGTAAAGTTGTTCTGACATTGCCTCAGCGCCACAATCTCAGTCGTGTTGTCCCTGCCAACGGCCCATCCTTGCTAGATCAAAGAGATCAAAGAGACCACGACGCCCGCAACGGTGCAACCACGTCACATATGGGCATGTCCAATGGGGCACGCATGTTGGATGCCCAAAAGTGATCACAAGCGTCCGTTTGCGTCACTCCGTGGACATATTTTGATCACAAGTTTGTTTACGTCTAGGTGTGCTTCCAGCGGAGCGATCTATTTTTTATTTTGCAAAATATTTAAAAAGCATAATGTAGTACGTAGAAACTATACAAACTACAGTCATAGAAACCTAGACTACTTGCTGCACGATGCCACGTCGTTGCGTCCCTCCCTTGTCTGCTTCTCCGCCGCCTGCCATGCGGCCACTAGAGCTCAGTGCGCCGCCGCGTCCTCTAGCAGGCACCGCCACAGCGTCTCGTTCACGGCGTCCTCGGCCTTCTTGAGCGTCTCGAAGGAGTCGACTAATGCCCTCTGCCCCGCCACCTTCTCCTCTGGGGTAGGTGCATCAGGATCATCACAAGACCATGAGATGTCGGAGTCGTCGTCCTCTGCGGCTGCGGCGGCCGCCACCCTGCGGCGTTCCATCTCGGCGTCGAACCCCGCGTGGGCCGCCCGCTCCTCCTCTGCTTCCTTCTCCGCGTCAGCCAGGAACTTGGCGTCCCTGTCCGCGTCCAGGAGATCGTCGGTGTTGTCGTCATCGTCGAACTCCTCGTCTAATCTCGATGCCGGGGGAGGTGAATTCGGATGTGGAGGTGGAGGTGGAGGCGCGGCACCCTGCCCGTGGCCAGCGCTGCTCATGGTGTCAAAGGTAGAGGTTGAGCGGCAGCAGCGCTACGATGGAGGTTGTGTGGCGGCTAGGGTTTAGTGTGGGAGGAGATGAGATGTGTGTGCCCCTTTTTATATAGGCCGGAGGCAGGCCACGCCATGGCACGCATGGCATCACCATTACTTCGTGCGCAGAGGTAGGCGATGACATGGTCCACGCGAGGCGTCGCCATTAGGCGGCCGCATACTGCCGAAGCGACGTCTCGGCGCCAGTACTGGCGCGGCTAAGAAGACGCATCGAGCCTGGGTCACTTCTAGGCGGGCCCGACGAAACGTCCGCCAGACGCGAGCGGATACTTTGCGCGTCCGCGCAGAGTCGGCAGAGACGCATCCGAGGCACATATTTCACCCAGGTTTGCGTTGCTGCGGATGGCCCGGTCACAATGCGTCGTCCAGCTGGAGCGTATTCCAGACTTTCGGCACAAGCGGACGCAAACCGTCGCTGAGCGTTCGTTTGCGTCGCCCCATTGGAGATGCCCTAACGTCGCCCCGTTGGAGGTGGCCTAACTCGGTGAGCTGAACATGTCGAACTGGAAGTCCTGTTAATGGTGGAGTTCAAGGTGAAGTACTGAAGTTCAGTCTCAGTGAAAGTCTCTGGCAAATGTCGATGCGGCAGAATTGTTAGTATTCACGATGTTGATGCGGCAAATGTCTCTGGCAGCGTTGTATCGTGGCCACCTACTCATACACTCTTACATATATGCACCGGAGTCTCTCCCTAAGTCGGACCATGCAGCTATCACTTGCACGCTGATGTTAGCTCATTTTATGCATGAGTTTTCAAGCAAGAAGCGCGGCATTCTGACCACAGGCAGGTAGCGAATTGCCCTATCCTACGTAAAATCAATTACCAATTAATCTTGATGAAATGTAATTAGAATCAATCATTAAATTTGATATACATTTTTTCAAAAATAATTAGTGCTTATTTCATTTAAAAAATACATAGGGAAATTGTAAAATAACCGTTCACAAAGCACAACTTTATAACAACTGAGAACCATCAGATAAGCACGGGGTAGGCTGCTATACAAATAAAAAATCTGATTATAATAATAAAAGTAGGAGACCACTAGACAAGCCTCGAGTTCCTCGACCGGAACCCCGGCTCAATTGTATACCCATGTGCTCCACATGATGAACTGAAGCATATCGGTAACCATGCAAACATATTTCCTATGTTAACTAGAAAATTCTTGCCTCTTTCGCGGCAACGCGCGGGCATACTGCTAGTACAGTTTATTATCAAAACTCACAACCCAGAAATGAACAAAAAAAAACCTAAATCCACGTAATTAAACCAGCAAAATAAACCTCAACCAATAATGGTAGACTAGTGTTTTCGTGCCTGGATCACAAGGGGAGTCAACACCCGTGTCAAAGACATTCATATTCATCCCCCGCTGATCCAGTTTCATATGGATCAGATAATTCTGCTGCCGTGAATAGTGTAGTTGGTAGCGATGACCTGTTTCATTCACTTTTCACACCTCCCGATAAAATCACTAACAGAAATTGATATGACAACCAGCGAATAAAATACTTCGGCGCAAATTAAATTATGGCGTAGGTTCCACCAAAACTAAGACTGTAGTGTAGAACATAGGAGCAAGAGTGTGAAGCAAAGACCAAACAACTTGACCTGCTGAGACATATGTTTCTCAAACAGTGGCATTCAAGAGTGTGAACAAAAACAGAGAGGTTGATTATTCGAAAGAAAAAAAGAACAGCCGCTCGTGTAGGTGAGGTGGCCAACCCATGGATCTATACCAGCAGCATGGGAGCAGTGGAGAGCCACAAGCCAGCTTAGCTATTAATTCGTATCATACCATGCCACCTCCCTTTGCTTCTTCTTCTCCCTAGCTAACAGCACCAACTAAAGCCATCATCATCACCATCCATGACGGCCAGATCGCTGCCGTCCTTCTGCCTCCACCGGATCAGGTCCGGCAGGACCGCCGCCGCACCGCCACCGATATGCGCCAAGGACGAGAATGGCGACGATGCCAAGGCGGAGGAGAAGGAGAAAGGCTGTGGTGCTGTTGCCATAGGGAGGAAGGTGATGGTGGTGGCTGATGGCGGTGGCGACGAGGCCCGGACGGCGCTGCAATGGGCGCTCTCTCACTCAGTGCGGCCCTCCGACACCGTGGTCCTCCTCGACGTCGTCCGGAGCACTGGCAAGAACCGTAAGATTTCAACACCAGTACCACTATAGAAGCTTTGCTTGCTGCCGGCTCTATGCATTCAAGATTAAAATATCTCCAAGCGCGCATATCTTCTTGAGCATGGTCTTAATAAATTAAATGTACTTCTTAGCAACTGATTAAAGAAGTTTTGTTTGGTTGATGTCAGGAGATGATCTAAGAGGGTATCAGCCATTGGAGGCCATGAGGAGCATTTGTCAGGCTAAGAGACCAGAGGTACAAATAAAAATATCTGCTCTTCTGTCTTTGCAGTTGCTGGATTACTACTACTGCATAGTTCGAATCACATCCTCAAGCTCTGAGGTACCAGTACATAGTGGTGCTGGATAGGGTGTAGTATCTGAATATACTCTGAATCCAGTAAGGTTTGCAATCTCGTTGAGATCAAAATACAGCACCACTGAAACACAACGGAATGATATATGTAACATCAAAATTAAGATTGATGTTTGAAATCTGGAACTGGTACACATTTAATTTTCCAGGGATGGCTAATTAACAAAAGAGACGTGCTGATGCCGTCTAGACCTAACCAATATGCCTGGTCCTGCCTGTTAATTGACATCATTGAAGGCTGGTACGACGATACGTACCCATTGCGCAGATCATCCTCTGCTTCATGGCACAGATCTTGTTTCCGGCATCTGTATCTGATTGATCAGCAGTAGGGATCTATTTAAGCAAATGATTCTGTTTTCTTTGTATCAATTTTTTAAACGCAAATGCCGAGTTGGATATATTGAACAAACAAAACCATACGAAGAAGATAGCCTTAAATCTCAGAAGGAAGTTTCAGAAGAAAATATCACTAGGAGAGCCAAATCACTGGACTGGTGAAACAACTTTCAGAAAGCTGGAAATAGTCATCAAGATGTCCTAGACTGTCCCTTTCTTTACTCCTACTCCACTGCTAAGACTGTTAAATGATATTTGCCGACAAACCTCAGTAAATATTCTTCTTAGAATTTGTGGTCTATTGAAATTTATAAACAATCGGCAAGTTAATTGAAGCTTTCAATCCAGCATCTGATGGAGAGAATGCATTGCATCTCAAACAGCCACACAGGAAAAACAGGGTCCCGGTTGCTGTCATAATCTCAAACAGCCACACGGGAAAAACAGGGTTCCGGTTGCTCTCATAATCACTAAATTATGTTGGTTAGCAGCAAACAGATGCAAGCAAAGGCCACAACTACCAGGTAGATGCATGTGCTTAGCATCATCAAAGGGTGCATGTAATGCACTCCCCAGGCAATAGGATCGTGCATGGGCCCTTCGTTCTGTTTCTTGAACTCCACTTTTCATTTCTAATTTGACTTCCATGCCTATGTACACCTGCCATCAATCAGTTAGATGATAAAGAGGTTAATAAATAATAAGTGACCCCGAGGGATCCCCACTTAAGTTGAATTTCATGCACTGACCAATCTACCATTGCCCTTAGAAAACTTTAAGCTAATTGGGTGGATTTCACTTTTCACTTCTGTTACTTTTTCGTTCAACTAGGTACGCATCGAGCTTTCCCTCGTGGAAGGGAAGGAGCGAGGGCCGACGATAGTAGAGGCAGCAAGGAAGCAGGGTGTGTCGCTACTCGTCATGGGGCAGAAGAAGCGGTCGATGACATGGAGGCTACTGTCGATGTGGATGGCCGGAGGAAAAGGAACAGGGGGCAACACCGTCGAGTACTGCGTGCAGCACGCGACGTGCATGGCGCTGGGCATACGGCGGAAGAGTCGCAGAGGGGGAGGGTACCTCATCACCACCAGGCGGCAGAGAGATTTCTGGCTCCTAGCTTGAGGCTTCCTTCCTCAAGACCTTGTGATATGCGACCCATAGGTGTTTACATAGTTGGGATAGGGAGAAGAAACAGAGTGAAGCAGCTTATAGGTAGGAGAGAATAATGCAACAGCTTGGTGCTGCTGCTTGTTTAGTGTATGTTTGCTTGGTTTGTGTTGGTTTAGTTACAGTTTTTTTTTTTTTACATGGGTTTAGTTACAGTTGATATGGAAGGAAATCTGTGATGGCTTTGCGTTCTGCAATGACAACGAGCAGCTTTTGTGCTTACCAGAACTTTACATTATTTTGTTGCGCACAATACAAATACACTGCATTGTTTACATAATACTTATTCAACAATAAAAGAATACAAAGTTAGCCCTGTACAGTTTTATTTCTTTCTTGTTTTCTTTTTTCTCTGAAATTCCTTTGTAGCTCTGCTACTCCCTATATGCTCTTCTCGACGGTTTTCTTCTAATATATTATGACGCATGCTTTGGCATGTGTTCGAGAAAAAAACAATAAAAGAATATGTAAATGGCTCAAATGATCTTTAAACTAAGGTAAGTTTTGTGCTTACCAGAACTTCACATTACTTTGTTGCACACAATAGAAAATACCTTGCATTGTTTACATAATACTTATTCAACAATAAAAGAACATGTAAATTGCTAAAATGATCTTTGAACTCTAAGGTAAGTGAAAGATCTTCCTCTTGAGATATAGACAGAAAGTACTACATGAAACATATTACATTATTACCAAACTTAAAATGACTAGAACCAAAGATTCTGAAGAGGATGTCAACGAGCATGATCTTTGTCAGGTGTCTTGGCAAAAGAGAAACAAAATAAATAGGTAATACACAACTACCCCATCTAATCCAAAGGACTGCACGAAGATATAGAAACAACGCGGTCGATCCAAAGTGCAGCTTCAGTAGCAGTAGTGTGCTGCAGAACTCTTCTGGATTATATACATGTAGACATGAATCTAAGCTAGCTCGCGTAAAAAAAAGCCTGGAATATCAACATGCGCTCAAATTCCGAACCTAGGAAGCTTGGGGGGTATCTAGAAGACGATAGATCGTGATCTCCTGCTGCTTGAAGTACCTCCGATCTTCCTCATCCACAAGAACTAGGTTAAGGTAGTACTTGACGCTGAATTTGTTGTTTATGTTGCGGTAAGTTGGGGTCAGCTCATACGGTGTCAAGAACAGCCTAACTGGAATAGATTCTCCTGCAAAACAATTCAATCAAATATGCAGAAAACCTAAATCAACATTCTCGCAAAGAACACCGCATAACCAAGCAGCTAAGCACTAAGCTCAAGATGTGCCATAACCACCGGCGTCATGCTTTGGACCATATGTAATTTCTTTTATTGACAGCCCATGGGCAAAAATAATATGCAAGGGGCCTCTATAAACATCTGGAGAAAAGGTGCATCTGACGTCACACAACATGCTTTTATAATTATTCCCTGCAATCGGCCCTGGTCCAAATGTGTAAGGGGCCAAGTTGTATGTTCCCACAAAGAAGGCAAATCCCACATGGGAATGATACATTACAAACTAAAGAAAGAAGCATGGAAGCACATGATAATCGACAAGAGATCCCAACTACAAGGTAATTAGACTGAACTTGGATAGATCGGTATTTTGTACAAGCTTGGGATCGCTCAAAACTAAATTTTGTTTAGGTATATTACTACTTTGAGATCCTGAAGCATCAGCCATCTATTACACAAACATATGGAGAAAAAAAGCTTCTGAAACACAATTAGGTTGGTCATCGGCTCCATAAATGTAAATTAACTACAAATGAAGTACCAAGACGTCCTTCAAACCTCATGTCATGGTAAAATCATGAAAAAGAACCGTGCCTTCAAAATTTCAGAATGAACCAAGAAAAAAATCATAGCATACCTCTGACAGGAGCACCATCCATCAACTCAAACTTCGCAAGGGTCTCAGTTTCAACAAATGTATTAGAGCCTGATCCTGTAGATTCCCGACGACGGATCTCCAACTCCATGTTCTTTATCTTTATTCTGACAAGAAGAAAATATATCTTCCCTATGATGACATCATTCAGATGGTACCTGAGCAAGAGTGTGAATGTGTGACCAATATTGTGGATTTTCATATTAACACTTTAACACATAAGAATTGACGGCCAGATAGCTAGGCATATGAGTACGCTCTTACTTGCTTTTGTTGTATTCAAACTCAATATGTAAGCAGTCCTCAATTCCTACTTCCATCTGAAAACAAAAAATTAGAGCATGAAATACAACTATGAAACAGCAGAATTTATGAAAGTAAAAATATTCATCTTATTAGAATAGGTTCTGTCTAATTTTGACCAGCGATCTCTAACTTAGATTAGCTTTTCCTTTTCATCTCTCTCTTTGTTACTTGTTTTGCGTTTTGCTTTTTGTTTTGGCCTATGGCCCTTTTTGTACTTTGCGCCTTCTCAGCGTCTTCTTCCTAATATACACAACAGCAAGCTTTTTGATGCCTGTTTGAGAAAAAAAATCATTTTATTACATTTTTCGCTCGCTATTGAAGGTAGAAAATGTCATGGGAGAGGGTCCCAAGTGAGGATCCTTCTAGAATCCATTTTATGGTGAGTTCGCGGTGATTTGGATCATAATCTTCAATGTGTGGTGGGGCATCAATGTCAAGTCATATCCCATAAAATTTGCTTCCCCAATCAAGAAATGGACAAGCTCTGTTCAAACGTATACCATACAGCACAAGTATCAAGGGAGAATTTTTTTAACACAATTAGTTCATTAATAACAACGCACCTTGATACTGTTATTGATTGTAGGGGCTGGGGAGTAGTTCCTTACCTGCCAAAAAACAGAGATAAATTACCTAAAACAAAAGAGTTACGCACCACTGCTACTACACATAAAATATGTTGGGTTGATACATCTGGAATTCATCTAAGAAAGAGCAATTAGAATGGAGCATAAACATCACAGATACTAAACCTACCAAAAAAATGTCAAACTGAACCACAATGAAATGTCTGAACTCTGCAGCATTCAAGTAAGTAGTACAAAAATAACAGTGGTTATACAGTATATTCAACACTTACATAGAAATCCCGGTATTCCACAATATTGCCAACATAGTTTCGGCCAATTGTCACCTTCAAAATATACCTGCAAGCCCATCAAGTGCAGTTCTGTCTTCATAGATTCTTCAAATGAAAAACTAAAGCACCTAAACATTACAGGGAACATATCTAGTTTAAAGCATCATTTGGGTTCAAATTTGAACATCATTTTGGTTCAAACACCAAATCGAAACTCCCACCAAAAATAGGCAAAAGGGTAGATGAAGCATAAGCATTACTGTATTAGTGATTACAGAATTTCCACCTTGCAAACAATAATACACCAGGGATAGGAATTTTTTGCAAATCGCATCAGTTAAAATGATATTGTTTGCATTTCGCCTGCCCTTGGTTGTGATGAGAACATGACCCACTCTCAGGCATGAAAGCTGTGTTGGGCATCCAAACTGGCAAATGGGAGGATGGGCATTTATGGGGACTGCATCATTTGTCCTTCATTGGCATGGTCAAACAAACTGACGCATCTGTTGTCCTACTAGTGCAAATGATGTCACCTCATTCTCCTGTATTTCAAGTCTGATATGTCAAAGGAAGCACCCATTTAACACCACGCCTCTCACTTGCTAACACTGTGGTTGTGTGACACCTCAAGTGAGTCATGTTCTCGTCACAACTCTAGGGCTAGTTCCGAAGTGCAACGCATAGTCAATTTGCAGTGTTATGTGCAAATGTAACCCTAGTGTTTTGCACAAATTAGTCTATTTAGATGGTACAAAGTGCAATTTACTCAGTAAAAATGTATGATTGTTGTTCTGAAACATAGCATTTGCTGACCTCAGTCTGACATTTGTTCCGTTGTGAGACTCGTATGGCATTTCAACAGAAGAAAACTCAAACGGGTATGTTTTTCTTTCATAGATTTCACCAGGAATTTCCAACTCACGCACTGTAAAAAAGGACATGTTATTTTAGATCATCAAATAGCTTCCTGGCTAACAAAAATATGTGCACATAAACCCACCTAGCGAAGTGAAATCATAGAAGTTTCCTCGGTCAAAATACAGCTCTGTGTCAATCAGACATGGAAATATCAGGACCAAACAGTAGAATATAAGTATTAGTAATTTGTTAACGAACAGCAGAAGTAACTGGAAATGAGGATGTTTGCAATAATCATATAGAACAAGAGCTGGGGGCACAATGCAATATACAACCAGCACAGGCAAAAAGTAGATACACTCTTAGACCAAAATATAAGGCATGTAGATTTTTCCTATGTAAACTAACGTTTGACGATCTTTACGGAAAAAACTATCAACCCCTACTATACCAAATAAATACACTACTAAAAACACATTTCATGATGAATCCACTAATATTGATTTGGTGCTGCAGATGTTGATATTCTTTTGACTTGGAGCAAAATTTACAGACCTTAAATTTTGGGAAGGAAAGAGTAGCATGTTAATGTAAACTTAGAGCAAATTTAACTGGCAGACCTGGTAAACATAACGATCAAACTTGACACACTTGAAACTTTAGGTAATAACATCAACATGTAGATGCAGAATGATACATACTACTGGTTTGTGCAAGAATTCAACATAAAATTAGGTCAACATGAAGAAATGGAATACAGCCATAATGAGACAGGATGTTTATGAAGACAAAGAACACAGATGAATAGCCCAATGAAGTCATGTAAGCAGCACCGATGAAATTGAGTAGCGGTGGACACACTTGAGAAACTTGCATGCAGGATTTTATGGAACAAGGGGCAAAAGAGCATACCTATTTGACCCAGCAACTCAATCTTGACACCCGTGTGTTCAATCCTTTTACCCGGGACAGGTGCTATTGACACCTAAGGACCGTTTCACGAGAGCTCAATACTGGGATCTAACTAAACATTGTATTAATATAAGCATACAAAGGAAAGAGTACCTCCCCAGATATCGTTTCCATGCTCTGGAAAACAGGAACCATGGTTGTTTTCCCATTGTCCTTCTTAACCGAAACCTGTGAAATTACAAGAGGCGTTTGTAAGTAAGCAACACACATGTTTCGAACACAGCTGGCAGTAACATGTGGACACTGAGGAATCGTACCTGCTTCCTGCCTCTCGCTTCGGCGAATGTGATCGAGGTGTCGCAGGGCGGCTTGAATGCTCCGATGATATAATTCTGAATACACACGAGGAAATTTTCTTTAAGATGTGCTACTTTCGCTGATATCAAAAAATGTACCATGTCCATATTGGAAGATACGCATACTGCAATCAGGCGAATATTTGGCTGATCATATACGTACGCACAGCAAGTAAAGTAGTGGTAGCATGTATGTCATAGCTTCCGGGGTTACCCTATCAGGTATGTGAACCAAACTTGTGCAACTAAACTCATTTTACTCATAGTTCAGGTGGCTTCAGACCACAGCTCCCAAGATCATTGCACTTGGGGTCCAGTTCGGATCAAATGTAGCAAATCATGAGGAGGTATATCCTATTTAAAAGCAGCGCAGAATGTAGCAAACTATGAGGAGCTATATCCCACTATTTAAAAGCGGCGCAGTGCCACTCGGCAGTAACACCTGGTTCTTCAAACAAATTCAGTTGAGACTGCCGTAGGTAAACCGCTGAAGCAGAGCATCACACACTTCATTCTAGAATACAACCATGAACTAAACCCATCAGGAGCGAAGCGGGAGTAGGGCTCCGGTGTCGGCCGGGACCGCGCGCCCGCGGTGAAGCCTGGGCTTGCAGCGCCGCGGGGTAGCTCGCCGGCCTCGGCGTCCGAACGGGCGGTTACGTGTGAGGATAGGAAGGTAGAGAGGCATGAGAGGGTGTCGGTACTGACCATGGCGAATCCCCCGGCCGGCGAGGGAGAAGGCGGCGGCGACGCCGGGGAGATCGAGATGCGATGTGGCGGAGGGATCGCAGGCTGCCGATCTTCCCCTCTCTGTGTGCCCCCTCTGTTTCTCGGTGTGGGAGGAGTCTATCGGATCTTGACAAGTGGGCCCGCAGAAACAGTACGGCCAGCTGGTGCTGGTCTGTCCGACGTGGTCAGCAACCGCGGCACACATCGGATTCAAATGCTCGAATCGGTCACATCTCTACTACTTAAAAAACTAAACATATTCCTTACTAGGAAAAATGCCCGTGCGTTGCACCGGGAAAAACGAAAACTTCAACGCTCCAGCACGTCCCATAATCAACGGCGGTGGTCACGTTTTCTCATATTCAAGATGATCACGATGAGCCATAACAAGTTGAACTTGAGAGCCCCTCGCTGAAGCGACGTGTAATATCACATACTTGTAACGATGGTGGGCGTCACCTCTATGTAGTTTAAACTTGGTGGATGCTAGGAAGAGGGAATCCTCTTCACCAATTAATGTATGTAGAAAATGCAATTGATTCAATTTGCTAAACAAGAACGATTAAGAAAAAAAATGAATACATATCATTGTCCACATCTATGTGAATATGTTGTTAAGAATATCTAGTACATTATGATTATTCCTAGGTACATATGGGGCTAATCAAATCAATCAAACACGAATTTACTTTCCTGTAGGCAATGGTAGTGGCTGCTGCAGATGCTTCTCTCGCTGGCTCCTAGTTTGTGAATCACATGCTACAAGCATCGTCAGTCCAAGCATCGTCAGTCCTAGTTTTTGAATCATCCTCAAGATGGAGAACTCATTTATATGAGCTGTACAAATATTGTGCCTAATTCCATCTAAACTGAACTGGAACCTCCAAAATTGATGCTCCTCTAGTACGTGAGCCACTCTGGACGAATGGCTTCCATAGAGCACTTTGAGCTATATTCTCTCTTTCTCTCCCTAGAGTTACACAAGCACATCAAGCCAATCAGCGACCCACTACCGAGCTTTGACCGGTCAAAATCATTCCCAAAGCAGAGCCTGGACACGAGAACTTCACGCGCGTGCTTCTCTTTGCTCTGAAATCACAATCGCGGGCAGGCTGGAAGCTCCAGTGGCCGGACATCAAGACAGTGGAGCATCCCCGTGTTGCCTCCTTCCCCTGCGGTGCCACCTCGCCGTGCCGCTCAGGCTCTCCTACAATTTCTGGTGGTCTCCCCTGCATCCCGACCCGCCGCCTGCCAGGAAGAGGGCCTCAGCCGTGCTCCCCACGGGCGGCAGAAGCACTTCCCCTACAACATCTTCAGGCTTCCCGCCTCCTCATGCGGGACAGCTGCCTCATGAGGGCGGTCGCGCCTGATCCGGGCGGGAGAAAGCTCGCCGACAAGCTCTCCCCCGCACCCAATTCCCTCCCTCGAGCCTTCGAGGACTCTCTCCTCCTGTACCCGCGCCGTGCTGAGGTCGATATAGGCAGCCAGTTCTCCACGCTCTGCGCAGCTCCACGTCCTCATCCGCGCTAGCCCGCTGGGTCGGCGACCCGCTAAAGGCGGAGGGGCATAACCGCAGGATGGGCTAGATCTCGGGAGCGGGGAAGATTTCTTCTGTTGCGGGGTGGCGTTGGTGGCCTGGACAACCGATGACGGGAAGGAGAACTCCTGGCGTGAGTTATCGGGTGGGAACTGGGGATTGGAGAACCGGGGGGTGTCGTGTGCGAGGGAGATCTCGATTGACCGTGGAGTTGGGAAGGCGATAGATGAAAATAAAACGAACCGGTACGGTGGCATCAGTAGTTATATGCGATTTGGTGGGTGGGTAAATCCGTCCAAAAAAATGGTTGACGAAAATTTTAGCAGAAACCGTACGGACGAAACCACGGAAACGTTAGCTCCTTTATTATTAGGTATAGATTTTGTCCAATACGTCA